>CAKMRK010000033.1:0-84728 GCA_928213465.1 Penicillium sclerotigenum | reverse complement strand
TTTGTATGGGATCAAAAGCTTCATTTTTGGACTTGCAAACGCGACCAGAATCAGTGTACTTTGATTATTAAGCCCCGTGTAATAGTAATTCAGGTATCTTAATTTTTCTGCCGTTCTAAAGTCAGGCATTCAGGCACCAACCCACCTACAAAAGAGGTTTTGAACCCTGAGTCCTATCAGTCTTCGTAACCATTCATTCTTTCCCACAATCCTTTTTATCAATCACACTTTTTGTCGAAAAAAAAGGATATGCCAAATTCCCGATTTATCAAACTACAAGATGACCTTCTTCCCTCCTTCTACGAGGCATTCAATAATTTCACTGTATGTTTCGGTATACCAGACATTGATGTGCTTTTTTTGGCCATATTCGAGCAAGTGCGAAAGAGATATCTTCCATCACCACCAAAATGGTGGCCGCGATTCATACCATATCAGATGGACATAAAGAACATAGAGGGTGGAAGATAAAAAACAGCATATCTAAGATTTGACATTTAAGATTTCGGATTTCTGTATTTTATAAATGTCAAATCTTAGATATGCTGTTTTTTTATCTTCCACCCTCTAAGTAAATTCAGATTGATTCAGCAAGTCACAGTGAATAAATCAATTCTTTCTGAAAAATTAACTAATATCTGAAAGGAATAGGCACGTTATCAAATTGCTATCAACATTAGAACATATTCATCACCCTCTATACTACTTTGAAGATACCCTACCGATGTATACTGAGTATCTAGTCAACAAATAGAGTCTTAAGGTTAGAACTACTTCTAAGGTTATATATCAATCACAAGGTCACAGACATGCCCAGGTGGCATGATACCGTTCTACTATAATTACCTACATGATTGGCACACCTAGGCGCTAGCTTTTACATCTGAATACTGTGGCTGACCAGCCATGCTGCACATGTGACACCGGTACATACCTAGGCATGTAAGAGTTTTACTTCTCAGGCAAGAAATTGATTCTCGGAGTACTAATTCTGAATACGACCTATCCAATCAAAAGCCATACCGCCTTGGAAATAGCGCATACATGAAATATGCGATAGTACATGTAGTATCAATCTATAGTAGCCCCTGTCTTCGTTTCCTATGTAGCTCTCTGATAATTTAATGTGGAGAAAGAGATTATGCAACCAGAACTATATGTAGGATAATGGGGTTTCAATGAAGGGTGTTTGAAATGACGCAACATTGCTGTACTGTAAGGAGTATCCCTAGAAGGAGATTGAATATATATACTCCGTACGGAGTACAGATCACAGAGTAATCAAGGGCACGCTCACGTGACAAGAAGTTTAAAAGTCACCTTCTCCGTCCACCTTCACACAATGAAACCTAGGATCCTTATACTGTACATCAACCCTAACACTTCCATTCCTCTTTATTAAACTCCTACCATGGATGAAGAAGGTACATGGACAGATCTATTCTTCTCAGGAAGCTGTCCAAATATTCTTGAAAAGAACGAGCTTCCCGTCAAAAGCTTCCGATCTTTTTCTCCCGAAGATCCCAACTGGAACATTGGTCCCCAGGTCGACACATTTAGGCGACCAGATGTGAACCGTATACAGGTGTTTTGGATTCGGATCAAAGGACAGAGGAAATTTATTACCAAGGTCGTAAGTAGATATACCTCTTATGTATAAACCTCCAGGGGTAGGTATACTAAATTAATCATTAACCAGTTTCCTAACTATTCGAAACAAGACGCCAAAATGCAACTTTTCCAACTTCGAATCCTAGCTACTCCGGAAAGAATCGATGATGTCTTCTATGAATTCGATCGATTTCATCGAGAAGCTCAGGCATACAACCAGATCGACCTGTGTTGTCCCCCCCACGAAAGGATCTATTTCCCACAATTCTTTGGAGTACTCACGAATATACCGAGATATCGATTCTTCTCTGGATATCCTAATGGACGAGCGATTGTGTTGGAAGCAATAAAACCGAAACTATGCTCCCGACGGATTTTCAGCCAAGATGTCACTCATTTATCTGAGAATTTTCAGACCATTTTTGAAGCGTTGTCCAAAGAGCTTGACAGTGAAACAGCTTCAATGAGCTCATTTGAGCGAGATTGGTATCATTCTTTGCTGAAAGATCGACTTCGTCGGCTGGATACTCTTCATCGGATTGGAGTAACCCATGCTGATATTCAAGATCTTCACTTCCGACTTCCTAACGATATTTATGACACGGTCCTCTATGATTTCTCTGAATCATATACATTCTCCAAAAAAAAGCCCTTTCGGGTGAATCGCGGAATACCTCGATCTCTGGACCGTATATCTACTGGTGAACGCGAACGCGTGCTTCTTCATATTCAAAATCGGTCAGATGATGCCTTGAAAAAATCAATTCTTATGTCTCTACTAACATATATTTAGAGCTATTTCCCGAGATTTTCGATCTTATCTTATAGATTCCAATCCCAGAGCTTCTACTGCTATTGATAATGCACTATGGCAGCCCCTTGGGCAAGAACGAGAACTGTTGGAGCTTATAATCTTCAAAGCTTCTTATCGTCCGGATGGTCGGTGATGGTTGTCTTTTGACGAACACCCTAGGAAATCTTCAATCCCAATTAATCAAGATTCTAGGTTTTTCTATGCCGACGTTGAATTCTGTCTTCCCTTTCCTTGATGCTATTTGTCCGAAATCGGACATCAGTTGGCATATTCGTCGAGGCAGACTTTTGCATCATTACGAATCAACCTGGGCTGTCTTTCGCGACGATGAAAACCCGGCCCGACCAGTAACCTTTGACTGCGAACCGCAATTCGGTTCCATTGAGACGATGAAAGATTCTCGCTTTATACTTTGTTTGATACCAAGTTCATGGATTGGGACATTGAGAACAAAACTTGATTGTGTTAGGTCTTGTAAACTCCAGGAACTTTGCTCACACCTTCTTTCAGTGAAATCACCCGGGTTGGTTTTGAATCGTGATGAAGTTTTTCGATCAAATCGGTGCCTTCCATAATCGCAAGAATCATTTCGAATATTCAAAGCCCCCCAAAACAGATTGCGATGTTGAGGCTTGGTTGTTCATTCCACCGTGGTGGTAGGTCGGATTGCTTTCTGTCACTTCAAACCATGTAAATATTTCAGCTCCTCCTGGATGACTGACCCTTGATTTTCACTGCCCACGATTTAGAGAAACACCCTCTTGCGTATAATATTTAAACCACCTATCTGGCCAAATTTACTTTCATTTTTTTGCCGCGCGATGGGGGCCAAAGTGTATGATCAACTTCATATGCTAACATAGGCAAAACTCACCGCGCTGCTTAGTTTCAGTAGCGTGAGTTATCACGGGCCCTGATACACTTTCCTTTAGATAGTCAAGTTCACCAGCAATCATGCTGACAGAACACCTAGTTTGGATGGATTGGTCTTAGGCAGCTCCGTTCGAGGTGAGCATTACATGAGGGCACCGCCACAGCGCTAATCTAGCCTCTTAGGAGAAGCCTCGGCAACAGATTTTCTCAAATGGCGAATCCTATATCTATCACTGCTTCAGCATTGGCTATCATTAGCACAGCAATTCAATCAGCAAAATCACTTCATGATCCTTCCGCAAGCTATAGAAGTCGCGATAAATCCCTTGGAAGGCTCCAAGACGAGCTTCAAGGCCTTCCGAAAATTTTGGACGCTTTGAATCAGGTCGTTGATGCAGAACCGTCGAATATGGCGCTATTACGCGATTCAATTGACCGATGCACAGCAAAGTTTGCCACGATTTCGAACAGTCGATGGAGTCTCTCAATTCTAGCGTACCGAGAAACATCGAAGTTTATTCAGGGGCTGATTCGCTTGCTACAGGTCATCTATCGGACGCATCTATACTTGACTGAATAATTTTGGGGCTGATGGAACGGAGACAGACGGAAGAGAAAGAGAAAAGGTCTACACATCAAAGATGCCTGATTATTGGCTAGTAATTTAATAGTGTTGTCCTGGATTCCACAGACTATTATGGCCAATCTTAATGAAACCATTTATCGTCCAAGAGCTGTCGTGCAGTGGGCCTATCTCTGGGGTCGAGTTTCATGGTCTTCAACACGAATTCCTTGTCTTCCTGACAAATCTCTCGCGTAGTTGTGAGATGAAAGGGCCTCAAGGTTTCCGGAGGGCTTTCTTGCATAATCCACATAAGAACTGCCAGTCTCTTCTGGTCCGCAATCTCCTCGTACGATTCGGGGACGGGGCCGAAGCATCGATGATGCTTCATGAGAATTTTAACATCATACTCATCATGGTCTGCAGGGACATCGGGCTTGAAAATATGGAATCCATCCCCATAAAGGAGACTGATAAGCTGCATCATAGGTGGTCATTATTATCCCGTTCAAACCGTCTTATAATATATTTTAGGCCTACCATTGTCCCAAACGACCAAATGTCCGTGGCAGTGTCCCATTTCATTTGAAGATGTGCTTCGGGGCTCCTGAAAATGGGCGTGCCAATTGGGTCACCATGCTGAGCGTAAGTAGAATCCATGTGGACAGTACTTCCAAAATCGGCCAATTGGACATCTCTAAACCGGACGTCATCTTGTCCATAATTCACCAACACATTGCTAGGCTTGATATCTACACCAGGCCACGATCAATTTAGTTCATATAGCACAAAACCTAGGACGATTTGAGCATACCAGTGTGTACAAACCCCTCGTCATGTAAAAGTAATAGGGCCTCGAGAACCTTTTTCGCAACATATTTCACTTCTGGTCGGGTTAGACATTCGCTGTTTGAGGCATGGAGAACGTTGTCATCCAGGTATTTCAGTATGAGTGTAGGAGGAGCTGACGAATCCTCAACTTCATCAATGAGGGGGCGAATATAGGGTGTTCGGCTTTGGAAACGAAGCAGGGTATCTCGTTCGTTCTGCAATCGGAAATGATGGACGCTCTTGGCCACAAATCTCTGGTGAAGCTGGTTTCTGTGATTATCGTCAGATATGATTTCGATTCCATATAACTCCAATCAAGGGGCATACGTGGCAAGCCAGACGCAGTCGTGTAGTTGCTTTGTGACGGTGTAGACTCCTCTTCTGCCTTTCAAAACCTGTCCAAGAGCCAAAGTAGGTGCCATATCTGGATTATCTGAAGACCGATGATCTGACCGGGGAGCAGATGATGACTTCTTCGTGGTTGAGGGCGGCAAATGTGTTTTAACTTATGTCGGACAGCGGTGGATACGTTGTCGGAGCAAAGATGGTCTAGTAACCGGTAGTTGTGTTGGGTGCTTGGCACGGTTATTTGGTGTAGTTACTAGTTACCATGACCCGTAAGCGGTCACCTAGGCTGTTCTGAAATTGCTCGGGGCGCTAATTGAAACTCAAAAGTGGAGACATCCTCACGGGGTCGCGCGCGGCAGCTTGAGAATTAATTTATATTCATATTAGGCGGCGGTGGAGGGTAGTTTCGGGTACACTTCGGTAGAACCTATTTTGGGTCGAAGTAATGGACCCCAAACCCATTTTGGGTTGGGTTGGATCGGGAGCGAATTGATGGTATAGTGGGTAGTTGAACTAACTAAGTACTAATTCATGGACGCGTTTTGGATAGGGGCGCCGCTCGCTTACCGAATACGTTATCCCTCAGCTCCAGGACATGAGGGATAGTTAGAATTTGGCCCATTCTCGTTGGAAAGGCGGCTATTCCAGTTGGAGTATTTGAGCCAGGGGCTGGTTTCAGGTCTCAGCCAACAAAGCCGCAGCCACACCTGAGTATGGGTCCGTGCGTGGCCGGATCCTCCAACCTTGATGATCTCCCACGCTCATGCATTTTTGTATCCATCCATCCGCCCACATGTATGAACCTTTTTCCCTCACGATTGTGATTTCTTCGCCTCAATGTACTCAGTCATCAGTCCGAATTTATCTCGCGCAAAGAGATCTTTGGCAAGAACAATGTCGTCTCTTTCTTCTGGGCATGTTCTTCAAGGCGCCTGGTGGAACTACTCCCTTATAAAACATGTCAAAGGAGATCACACGCACACTTCCGACGTTTTTAAGGCCCAGGTTGTTCCACGTGAGAACGCCTGCGTCGACCCCCACGTTCCCGAATGGTTCGTTGTATTACATTAACCATATCCAGACTCTTAGGCTAACTCTGCCACCTAGGGCTTTGATCAAAAAGGCATCTAATTTTGAACATGTAACTTCGAACCTGCAACGTGAGGTTAATATTTATGGTCTTCCTGGTGTTGCCTCGGCCGAGTGCTTCCGGAAAATGTATGAGAAAATCGACGATAGCACCATCGCTTTAGAATGGTTGGACACTACTCTCGCAGAGGTGAAATACCATCCTGATATGAGAATCTACTCTATCATCAATGCTGTTTTAAAGGCAGCATTCAGAAGTTGTGTCATTCTAGAGGACCACAAACATGTGAATACAGGTAGAATACCTGGTCTTAACGAGCTGGCATTTGCTAATTACTCTAGACTATAAACCCGCCAATATCTTGCTTTCTAACATCAACACTAACCGTCTTATCGCTAAAGTGGGGGACTTAGGACTCGGTGAGTAAGTATTGATATACGAGACGTGCTGTTACTTACACGCTTATAGTCGTTCCGGTCGGCGAACTTTTTGACGCCCAACCATATGCTATGCGCGCTCCTGAAGTCTTCCTAGGCGAACCATGCACTGAGCCATCGCAGATCTGGGCTGTTGCCGCGATGCTACTTTGCTGGATCAAACCTGGTCTATTAGGTGCATGGGGTAGTCCCCTTAACTTGATTAACGAAGCATGGTCTATGGCAAAGATACAACGACTCTTTCCACAATGGGAGATTCCTCTTGAAATGGTGACGGGTGACACTCGTAAAGCTATAGTAGATTCTGTCCAATCTTTAAGTAAAGAGGTGCCAGCACTACAAGCAATCTTACCTTTTGATGAGGAGACAAAGAAGGTGGATATGCCGCAGCAGTTAAGAGATCTTCTTCGTTTAATTCTGGTACCTGACCCGAAAAAGAGGCCCTCCGCCTCATCTGTGCTTGCATCGAAGGAATTTCGGGATTTTGAACATTACGTGAGCGTATAGTCTAATCAAGTTGGAGGATCGCATCTTGTATATGGGTGGATAGTGAGGCCATAAATTGAGTATCCCGAATCTCTATTTGTGGTGTCTCACGCGTAGGCGTTCCGTTGCCCTTTTCCCTGTTGTTTTCTTGTTGCTGCTGCCGAAGCTAGTCGTCCCAGCACATAACCATGCCTTCCATGCCTTATAGGTGTCTTTATCCGCTTGCACCCCAATAATGGCCTGTCTTATTTTCCCTCCTCAAATTCCCTGTCCGATAGGTGTGGAAACCAGCACCGCTCTTGATTTCGTCCACTAGCTCATGTACTGTCAATATAAGCCGCCCAAATCGCGCGCTTAAGCTAGTACATGATACTTGCTGCTTCAAATCATAGAGGCCCAGTTCAATTCAGGCACATTGAACTTTTAGGGCTTAAGTACGGCTGAGCGGACGGGAAGCCCTGTTTCCCACACCCTATGGTCGTATGTATCATATCACGTGTTGCAGGGAACTATACAGTGAAAAACCCAGCGTTTGCCATCCCAATTCAGGGACATATCATCGCATCTGTCCAAAAAGACCAGCTACAACACATCCACAAGCCAAAGTGAGAATGAGATTCATGGACATGATTTGGGGCTTCAGGTGGCGTCTCTTCAGTCTCACTACACACCAACTACACAATGTGACTTCAATACGTTTCCTCGGTCTAGGTGCCACGGAAAGTTGCATCGCACTCATGCCTCAAGTCAGATAAAAAAACCCTGAAAAAGCCTCTGCCCAACAAAGGAAGTGGCACTCTGAACAGCCTCATGTTGCATCTGATATAAAGCTCCCCAGTAGCCTAGCTCAGTGCATGAGTACCATAGCCTATCCTAAGCTAGGTTCATGGACGCAAAATAACCGGCCCAATTTGGGCGAAAATAAAAGAATTTGGAGAATAATGTCTCAAATATCTATTGTACAAGAATAAATTGGAGGGAAAATTCGATGAAGTTCGATAGTATTCCCATATAACCATGAGCTCTTCCGAGGATGCCCGAGGCGAAACACTCAACATTTCTTATTGTACATCTAGTTACCTGGCCCAATACGGAGCTGGGTCGCACCGGTACATATGTAGGAAAACCGCAATATTGAAATTTATTGATACAAGTATCCTTTGCCTGGGGCCACAATACAAAAAGGTACTTGGAGTCAAATTTTCTCATAACTTATAGTTCCTAACCACGAGATAGAATATCCGGTGGATAATTTGGTATTAAATATCAAATATATTTTATGAGTTCTAAAAACATGTTAAGCTGTTCTCTTGGAAGTTCCCCTGTTATTCTATCAAAGAAAGGGATAGAAAAAGGGCATTGATCCCTTGACTAGATTTAGAGGTATGTCCTAACTACTAGAATCAGATATCTTGCATTCTGAAATTAAGTTCATTTGTTATCCATAACATAATATGGTTGTTCAGCAAAATATGACGTTGAAAAATTTGGCTACTAGGTACCTTTTGTATGGCGGTCCCGCACGAAAGGTACTTATATTAGGAAATTTACACCAAACTGCCTGGTTGTTAGAAATGGAATTTAATGAAGATAGGGGGCAGGTATACGCTAAAGGCATTCCCACACTCGCATCCCAACTGAGAAAATGGATCGGATTCATGCGGGATTCAGCCCTGGAGTGATCTAAATTCCCTGAAATAGGACTAGAATTCAACCCGCCAAGACCCGGCATGGTAACGCCAATGTGATGGCTGAGTTTCCCGAGATCGGGCCCTGGGACCTGATAGGTGAAAATTTTCCTTCCGGAAAATTCTAGCGCCGGACTTGCGATAAAGTTAAATGCGCCACAAGTCGGATTTTAGTTTTAGCCACAATTACTTTAAATTTTCGAATTCCTGTAACAACTCGTTCCCAAGGTCTTTTAGAGGTAAATTATATGATCTGGGGTCGAAATTTGGGGTAAACCCCATCTATGGAGAGTATATAAAACCTTGACTAAGAGTTTCTTAAAGCATTATCGCTAAGGGGACATGTTGGGGCATGCGCCTTCGGGGGGCTGTTCTACGCCGGGCCGGGTGTGCCGGGCCGGTAAAATGTGTCGCCAGAATACATGCCGCGCACAGGGTTGGCTCGCCAGATGCCGAATACCCCACAGATATGAACGGGCGCGCCGGTGAATATACGCTTAGGTAATCGCTACCCAAACCCATGAACGCATTTTTCAACGCCATCTTCAAAGTTGTAAGCTCATTGGAATTTTACCCCAGAGGAGACTCCAGACCGTGTTTGAGCGAGTCCATGATTAGGCAATTGCTCTCCCCACACTCACAAGCCCCTCAACCAGTACTACGTATCTGGTGATAGAATATTCTATAACCTTTAATCTCTGGCGCGCCAAGCGAAAAAGCCCTTGGCCAACCGTCCATTTTCGGGCCTCCACAAGCAATTTTCAGTGCCTTTTCTCTCGCCCGGAAGTTTTCTTTTTTTTTTTTCATTTCTCCATATCCTATACATTCAACAATATGAGTCTTCCCGAAGCACCTCATCCTATTCAGGACTACGAAGTATACAATGAGTCAACCGACATGGAGAAGAAGACCTATCCGGTAGAGCCTACAGAGGATCCCTTTGGAAATGAAGAATCTGGGGAAGTGAAATATCGTATCATGCCCTGGTGGTCAGTATCTCACTTCCTTTACTGTTTTTATAGCATCAAAGAGCAAAGTTCTGACTTTTATACAGGCAAGCTGGAACGCGTGAGAGCCCATTATTAACCCCAGTAAACAGGAACTCCTTTCTAACATTGTTCATCTAGTGATGGTCGCTGAAAACATCTCTCTTGGTATTCTATCTCTTCCATCCGCAGTGGCAACCCTCGGAATTATCCCGTAAGAAAAATATCTGCCTCCAAGATGCAGGAAGAAGGCTGACCATCTCAGGGCATTTATCATCATCATGTTCCTGTCCGGCATCTCGTGGTACACTGGTTATACCATGGGCCAGTTCAAGCAGCGTTATCCCCAGGTCCACAGCATGGGCGATGCTGGCGAGCTTCTTCTAGGCCCTATCGGACGCGAGATCTTCTTCGTCGGTCAGCTTCTGTTCATCATCTTCTTGATGGCCAGCCATATTCTCACCTTCTCGGTCTTGTTCAACACCATCACGAACCACGGCACCTGCACCATTGTCTTCGGAGTTATCGGCTTGTTCGTTAGCTGCCTTGCAGCCCTCCCGCGCACAACAGAGAAGGTCTTTTGGATGTCCATCATCTCTGCCATCAGTATCCTGGTCGCCACCATCGTCACTATGATTTCCATCGGTATCCAGGCCCCAGATGATGTTCAGAACGATCTCTTCACGACCCCGACCTTCCAGGAAGGTTTCTTAGCAGTCACCAACATCGTCTTCGCCTTCATTGCTCACGTCTCTTTCTTCGGTATCATGTCGGAGATGCAGGATCCCCGCGAATTCCCCAAGTCCCTTGCTATGCTCCAGGTTGTCGATACTACTATGTACGTTGTGACGGCTATGGTCATCTACTGCTATGCGGGTCCGGGTGTCGCATCTCCGGCTCTCTCGTCAGCCGGACCTATGATGAAGAAAGTTGCCTACGGCCTGGCCATCCCAACGGTGCGTTATTCGTCTCATTATGATTGATTAAGGAGTTTATTCTAATTTCTGATAGGTTATTGTTGCCGGTGTTGTTTTCGGCCACGTTGCTTGCAAGTACATCTATGTTCGAATCTTCCGCGGCGAGCGCTCGCACCACATGCACCAAAAGACTTTCTTGGCTACCGGTACATGGGTTGCAATTGGACTGACTACCTGGACTGTTGCGTGGATTATCGCAGAGTCCATTCCAGTGTTCAACGAGTTGTTGAGTTTGATTGTATGTTCTCTAAGCATTTATCACCGTGCATCTACTAATTTGTTCTGCAGAGCGCCCTGTTTGGGAGCTGGTTTAGCTGTAAGTCGATTTCCAAGACTAAGGCCTCATTACGAAATGGATTACTGACTGAGAATAGACGGTCT
Organism: Penicillium sclerotigenum; assembly: GCA_928213465.1. Classification (NCBI taxonomy): domain Eukaryota; kingdom Fungi; phylum Ascomycota; class Eurotiomycetes; order Eurotiales; family Aspergillaceae; genus Penicillium; species Penicillium sclerotigenum. Next base: position 73,644 of record CAKMRK010000033.1, on the reverse strand, counting down.
CCCTGCCATTTTCTGGCTCATGATGAACAAGGGAAACTTGTTTTCCTCAACTCAGAAGACCGCCCTGACTATTGTTAACGTGGTCATTCTTGGAATTGCTTGTGCTATTGTATGTTTTACCTCTCTGCGTGATTCTGAATTCCTAGCTAACAAGAATAGTGTGGATTGGGACTCTATGTCTCGGGCGTGGCTATCAACGAGAGCTCGGCCAAGGCCAGCTGGACCTGTGCCAACAATGCCATCTAAACACAAGCATTATCACAGTGAACATATTTATGTCTACAGTGTTGAAAACGGTTGCTTTATATATTTTCTTTGGTAAGTGTCCATTGATATATGGCATCAATTTGGCTGGGCCATTGTAAATAGACTGGTGTTTTAATTGTATACGTATACCTTGTATACTGCAAGTGTTGCTCGATATTTAAAGGATATTTATTATTTGAAATTGATAGTTGAATTTTCAACATAACTTCATATTCTTCTCTTGTACAAAGTGGGCTCTCAAATATGGCCTCTAATTATTTGGCTCAAACTTTCATGAGAAAGTGGTGCCATCAACAAAATGCTACCCAATTATTCTAATGCTTGCCATGTCGCTTTGTCTCCGACAATCCCAGGCATTCCGCCACGTTGAAGAAGATGTCAATGGAGTTGTACACACCTCCAAACAGCTCCTGACACGGGCCTCGTGCAAAGACTGGCACGTCCGTCAACGAGTGGACACCCTGCCCCGCATCAACGGGGAGGGTTCCATCGACCGTGAAACCACTGACCGCATCCTTGTAGTTAACAACGTATTCCTTCTTCGTGTCCTTCACAGCAGGTGTGCGGGGACCCTCGCCGTGAACCTGATAATTCTCCCGGTGGTCAGGGAAGGCAACAACACCAGAGTGTAGGGCGTATCTCGGGTCCCATTGGGCAGGGAAGTGGACACCCTCGGAGTACCGCAAGGCGTTGGATCCAGCGACGGTGTATTGCGACAAGCCGGAGTTTGCATAGTTTCCGATCGCATTACGCTTGTTGCGGTCATCCTCCTGGGCCTCCATGTACTCCGTGTCGACGGAGCCGGTGACGTCGAAGCCGTGGCCGTGATCGGCAGTGACAATGATGAGGGTGTCTTCGAGCTGGCCCAGCTTCTCGAGTTTCTCGATTGTTGCGCGCACGGTGTCGTCGAGCTCAAGAAGCTCGCCGAGGGACCGGTCGTAATCCAGAGTGTGCATCTGCTTGTCGATGCTGGCGGCCTCGGACATAAGGAACCAGCCGTCCTTGCGGTGGCGTTTGTCGAGCACATCGATCGCCTTGAGGGTCATGTCCTTGAGTCCGGGAAGATCGTCTGCGTCACGGCCAGAACCATCAGGGTAGTTGCTCTGGTTGTAAAGGTTGGACTGGTAGACGTTGCGATCGAGCCAAGTAGCGAGATTGGATTTCTGGAAAACTCCCAACAGCTTCTCATTGGTTGGGGCGCTGCTCAGTGCTGTGTTGTTCCAGGCTACGTTGTAACCCTTCTCGGCGAAGAGCTTGTAGTAATCGCGCGTTTTTTCGCTCTCGAGGAAGTCCTCTGCACCCGCGCCAAGGAGCACATCGGGGCCATCCCAGTTAGTCCACTCGGCCAGGCCCTCGTAGTATGCGCCGATGACATGGTCATATTTGCCACGGTCGCGAGTGTGAGCAGCTAATCCGGCGGGGGTAGCATCTGCCAAGAACGCAGTTGACACAATGCCAACACCGGACTTCGGGTGCTGACGGCGGAAGATCTCGGCGATTGTCTCGAATTTCGGGTCATCAAAGACATCACTGGAGGAGTCCACATAGACACCCAAAGCATTGACGGTAGTCTTGTGACCAGTGTAAAGAGCCGTAGCAGAGTTGGCCGAATCGGTAATGAACGAGTCCATGGAGTGTGTCATCTGGTGGCCGAGCACAGGGAACTTGTCCAATGCCATCTTTGTCATGTATTTGCCGTTGATACTGCGGTGGGCAATGAGACGTGCTGCGGTGATCATGTTGGTTGTCATGCCGTCTCCGATGAACATGACGACGTTCTTTGCGCGCCGCTTGGTAGGGAGATCACGAACAAACCAGTTGGCGACTGTCTTTTGTTCCCCGTAATAGGTCAGAGTGGCTTCGTATTCGCCGGGCTCATAAAGGGCGATTCTCCTGTAGATCTTCGACGTCACATTAACGAGGGAAGGTTTGTCTGCATCCTCGGCGAAGCGATCTAGTTCTGTTAGCTTATGTGCCCCCAAGAACTGAATGATAAGAAGCCATTAATTACCTTCAAACCATGTGAAGTTCCACTTCTCTAGCTTAGGCTCATCAATCTTGAAGTATTCTGTTGCAGTAACAGGAGCACTGCCCTTGTTCTTGCCCTTGCCCTTCTTGGCAATGCTGAAGGTAAAGTTTTCGTCTGGCTCTCCAACACGAGCTTCGGAACCATTGACGGGGGAGTGTACTTCGAGACGGATGTCGAAGTACTGACCCGCTAGGAAGTCAACCCTGCAAATAATTATTAGAGGCTAGAAGTTAGGTGCAATCGAAACATCACATACTGATCCGGCGGGAAGATACATCCCAAGTCAGGACAACCACCCAGACGCTGGAAGGTCTGGGCTGCTGTGAACGCGACAAAACATGCCAGCGCGGAGATTGCAGAGGCGCGCATCTTGATAAGTTGACTGTGATGAAACCTGGTTCCATTTAGAGAGAAAGCACCTCCGTTAAGTACAACGAGCTTCGGAGCTCACTGCAAGCGAGCGCTCCGCCAAGATGCTCCTGCCAAGATAATCTATAGTGATAGAGACACAAATCTCCGAAATATCCTAGTCGCTCGATAGACTGTTATTGCTACATATTACATGTTCTGTAGGGGAACGAATAAGAAATAAGCAAGATTTACACGTGCGTAATCCTGGAGTTTACCTGGGAAGCTTGAACCTCCTTGCCAAGTCGAGGGAACGGAATGCCAAGCCAGTCCAGCCAACCCCAATCGTCCGCCAAGCTTAGATGGCTTGGCGGACCATCGCACGTGGGGTGGATGAGAGATAGGTTGGAATGATGTTCTTTCTACTAGAAGCTGTCTAAGTAGACATGTAGGTATAACAAGGCGCTAGTCCAGTTCGTATACTTCTCCAGTATCCTGATGTCGAGAAAGGGCAGCTATAAGCGTTCGGTTGAATGTCCGATGTGAGACAAAATGAAATAGACAGGGTAGAAAATCAAATAAATCAAACAACATATGATGTCGTACAGTGTGTCTAAAAATCGCCAAATATTTCGCGCTCTCGTATCATTGGCTCTAAGAATTCAGCTGGTTCTCTTCTGAGATTTGGACCATCCGTTTTCATAGAGCGGGTTGGACCTCGGCTCTAGCTTGGTATACGCAAAAACGCACCCTGGGATGCCAGGGAAATAAACATGTCGTATTCTCCTTATTTGGGGGCTCTAAAGCCAATCCAAGTGCCAAATCAACCAGAATGCCACATAATTTAGCACCTGTTCCTATTCTGCTTGATATATGGATTTTCCTGGATCCAATTTATGAGCTTCTGAATTTGGTTGATAACGTTGGAATTGTTTTGCGGGCAAAAAATAGCCCTAAGACCCGATGAGACATATGTGGAGGCTGAAAATGGCACTTGGCCCCCAAGTATCTGCGCAAAAGTACTTGTTTTCGGATCTTCTATTTCTATAAGATTATTACAGTGCTTTAGAATAAATAAGCAGTTTAGGATAGTAGTGGGAAGCAATAACAAAATGGACAAAGGATTGGTTACTAGTATCAGACCATCAAGATGACTGCCAGAATTGGACGAAGAACGGCTTTTTCAAGGCTTATCATGCTAATGATGGATTCTTCAGCTGTAAGCTGTGCTATTGACTATCATCTAATGTGAGGATAATAACATATTGCAATTGTGTGTTCATTGAAAAAATCTACTCTCATTATAGCAGCCAACTAAGTGGCCTTGACCGGTTATCAGCCTTAGCCTTCATTGTTCTCGTCTCTGATACTAGGGCACTGACATTAGCTTAATATGTTGACTCTTTATTGTCGAAGATATAACCAATGGGTTCCCATTCGCATGGTTCATAAAGTGTCAAAGACGACAGAGTGCCCATTATACCGGTCTTTAAAAGCATATGTTACTATTTTTGATCAAAAGTCTAAACCAGAGCCCAATTAAGCATATAGTGTATCTTCTCAAACACTGCATAGTTTAAATTTAGCCCTTTGATTGAGAGAGTTCTTTCGAGTCTGTATCTTTGTCTATTGTATATTGATAGCACTCAGTGGAAAGGAAAAAAAAGACTAGTTCGAAGCGCAGCATCTATAAGTTTCCGATGTCCATCAAATTCGCTTTGGTCAATGAAATTTGATACGGAGAAATCACGAACGCCCCTTCAAGACCTTGGATTGACATCACCTTTTTTACAGCAATATCCATACCAGCCTAGCTTTGAAAATTTCGAATTCTCTCCAATGCTACCTTCCGCTCTCAAATATGGTAGACGACAAGCCGTTGGCCGACAACTACAGCAATGGATCGAATGCCCAGAAACCGATTCGTCTGCGAAAACATGCCCAATTCTACCTTCTACGCTGAAATTTAAAGACCTCATGAAGTCCAAGCAACTGGAAATAGACATTGACATGCATCCTTATATTCCACTCCAGATTGAACACGAATTTAGAAGCCTCGAAATAATGGGACCAACCGGTGGGGCGTGGGAAAAGGTCGTCATATCCGAATCTGACCTTCCACCGAACCCCGAACGCCCGGAGATTAATACCTGGGAAGGGCAAGTTGCACCTGGGGTGTTAATTGTGGAAGAAATAAAGAGAACAACGGGTGTGTTCATGTCAGAAGTCTGCCAGGCCATTTACCAAAACCACTTCCCGATTGATACATTGAAGTATGTCTACGTGCTCGATGTTTGCAATAACGATACCCGTTCGTTTGTCAGGGACGAGCTTTATACTGAGTCTAACGGCCTCACTTGGCCAGATGAGCAGATACGGGATTGGATATCTGGAACCCCGGAATTTGAGGCGCTGTTAGGGACAAAACTTGGACGGACTGTGGCACATCTGGTTTTGGGGGCCTTTAAACGTGGAACTCGCTGCATTTCACGAATCCGAGTTTATCATTCGTTTGAAGCATTGCAGTTGCAGTTTGCTATTGAGGAGATTGAGCAGATTGTTCCGACTTACAACCCGACTCAAAGCGCCTCAGCTCGTAATACAAGGTTGACATTGCGCCGCCGGCGAAAGATCGAATCGAGGAAACGTAAAGTGGACTGGGATGAAGAGACGAGAGCGAAGAAAATTCGGAGGCAATAGTCCTTATGAGTTGGATGTTTTTGATTGGGCCAAACTATGTATATCACTGTTCTTGCTATTTCTATTTTAGTCCTGTCTTTGTTCGCTATGTGTACATCATACATCTAGTGCTTTTTTTACTAAATGCTTCTAACTCCATGAAATTCTTACCCATGTATCTTCATTTTCTAATACAATCATCTGTGTATATGCTAGTTCTACTTTCTCTTCTCTCTTCAAATTACGAACCCCTGTAAATCCCATTAGGATGACTGCAGTATTTGTAACTTATGTACTCCTTTCCTATATCTGCGAATCCATATTACTAGTAGTTGTAGTCCTACTCCCAATATTGAGAATTGAAACTATAATTGATCAGGGATATGTACAATCAGTCTGCATTTTAGGGCCCAAATGACCCATATGTTGATCTTCTCATATATCTTCTTGCTGGTCTAGTTGGGATGCTTCATAAGACTTGACCAACACATATTAATTTCAAAAATGGCTATTAAGACGCTGGTAGATGCTCTATTTCAAATATACACACCACATGGACAAGATGATTTATTTGGTCCCCGGAGGACCGTCTGTTTATACTTCACAGGACTGCTCCCCTCCAATTTTAGATCCCAACTTCCAACTTCCCACATTCCACCAACAACTTCCCATTTGCCAACTCCCAGATAACTCTCTCTCTTTCATCCTCCTTCTGATTCCACTTTTCTTTTGCCTATCCTGAACCCTGGCGAACAAAAGGTGGCCCATTGGTCCAGTTTAAGGCTTTGTTCCACCGAGTCGGCGGATCTGCCACACTATACTCAAAGCTCCCTGCACTGAGACCCAACAGAACAAACCGTCTTTTTTGTTTTTTTTTTTTTGGGAAAGTGTGGGTTCTCTCACCACAATATTCTTTTAAGCCCGATATTTTCCGATCAATTTTGAAACCATCTACGCATAATCGCGCCCCATGGTTCTCTTAGCGTTAGGTCTGGGGGTCGCAGTGGCCAAATCCCGTAAGTAGCCAATGAGCGATCCCTGGATTTGACAAACACATCGTCTGATAAATCTTACATTTAGTTATAATTGCAATATGGACTGCCATCATTGCTCCATTCCGCGGTCAAAAAGGGGGGGCCACAGCTTACAAGCATATCGCACTGTCTTTTACGCGCGCCCTCTTTCAAAATGCATCTATGGAGCAGATTCAGTGAGTCTAGATATGAATATTCAACAAGAATGCTCAGATTTAATCTAATGTCCATAATCTGACAAAGAAATAATTCTAACAACGACTTGCAGACTTGTTCTTCCCCCCGCTTTCGCTCAGAAAAGTTACGAAGCCCACATGAGACAGCAAAAAGCCTCTCCCAATATACTCGTTCTTCCCGACGGCACAAAGGCATTTTGGCTTGGTAATCCAGCTGCTGAAAAGTTGGTCATCTACTTCCCTGGCGGTGGCTACTGCCTCCCCGCGCTACCAAATCACTTCACCCACCTCGAAGCTCTCTCCACAGACATCAAGCAACATGGGAATAGTATTGGGGTGCTGTTTCTTGCCTATGAACTTGCCCCCCAAGCCCAATGGCCGCGTCAGTTACAACAGGCCGTTGTAGTCCTACAGTATGCCATCAAGACATTGGGAAAACGACCATCAGACATTGTTCTTCAAGGTGACTCGGCGGGCGCCCATCTTGCACTTGCGTTACTATCACATCTCGCTCACCCGCATCCTCAAGAGATCGTGCCAAGATTTTCACTTGATGAACCGCTCAGAGGAACAATGTTGTTGTCCCCTTGGGTTGACTTCAGACCCGACCACGCGAGCTGCAGAGAAAACGCCGATAGAGACGTCGTTTCAGCTCAGACTTTGCATAGCTGGGCACGGATATTTCTAGGTCAGACCGTGGAAGATGAGTACAACTGCCCCACCAATGCCCCCGCAGGCTGGTGGAGAGACCTTCCTGTTTCCAGAATCTTTATTGGCGCGGGAGGAGACGAAGTCCTGCTAGATCCAATTAGGCAGACGGCTGAGAAGATAAAGGTGAGATGGTCTCAACAAGCTTTGCACCTTATCTAACAGTTCTTCATTCTCAGGCTGAACTCCCCGACGTGAAGATCAGTATTGTGCCACGAGAATTCCACGTTGAACCAATCACGGACTTCTCTTTAAAGATAACCCCTGGGTTGCAGTTCAAGGCGATGGCGTCATGGTTGAACCAGACCCTTTCACGGTGAAATGCTAAAAGGAATGAAGATGAAGACAGTAAGACGCATTTATTATTGTATCTCACAATTGTACGCGAGGCGGTCAGACGGCGCCAACTCGATCAGGTTTGGGCTTTGTTCGACATGTCGCCACTTTGCGCCCGGTTTCTCCTTGACTACACATAGATAATTTCAATTCAGAATTCTTACCACTTGTGTTTTATGTGAATAGTGAGACCTTTTCCCCCATCTGAACATGCAATCGACCCACGATCCACAGGCGCGGCTGGGGGATCAACCTCGGAAGAAGATCCGGAAGGGGACCCGCAGTTGCTGGCAATGTACAAGAGCCCCCTTGATATAAGCGAATTCATGATTTATTCCTGACGGCCTTTTTTTCTTTGGCATACATAGGCAAACATCGCAAAGTCCGCTGTAATTTCGCATCTGATAACGACCAGAGTTGCAGAGAATGTTTCGCCCGGGGACTTCCGTGTCGCAGCCAAGAATTCCCGGAGCCTGAGAATCCCCGCGAGTCGGACCGCGTATATCTGAACGAGCGGATGGCTCGGGTGGAGACCCTGTTGGAAAAGCTTCTGATACGAGTCGACGGCGAGGGCAATCAACAGCGGGACTTGAAATCACTCATAGAATCTGTGGAATCCAGTCCCGAATCGAGTCCCCCGACCGTGACACCGGCTCCGGACAATGCTCCGGTTTTGTCGCTTTTCGACAACGAAGCGGTTCGTGTGATAGCTCGCATTAGGATCTGTAATTCTTGCGCTTACTAGTGATTAGCTAGGTTTCCAACGATCAGACACCGTTGCGTCCGAGTTTACATCATATGGCACGATTAATCGGGACTGGGGGAGACTGCGTCGCGACCTGTTAGCCTTGATACCCTCCGAGAAGACGTTGAAAATTATCTCCGAGGCTAGCAGTAGCTGGTGGCTTATGCGCGTGCAGTTATTCGAAGACTACGATAAAACATTGATTTCGTCCTCGGTGAAAGAGCTTTCAAATAGCCATCCAACTGCGGTTGCTAAGGCCGTCTTGTGGATTGCCCTATGTCTCCAACAACTCCCTTCAGGGTTTGATTTGTCCTCTCTCGAGCTTCCCTGCCTACCATGGGTCTTGGTTGAAGAATGCATCACTCGTGTTTCCACGTTCGTCTGCTCTGATGATTCGATTGTCAGTTGTATCGACGGGCTCGAGTGCTTGGTTCTGCAAGGGTTGATCTTTAGTAATGACGGGAAGCTACGAAGTGCATGGCTTTCCTATCGTCGGGCTGCAAACATCGCTCAGCTAATCGGGTTCCACCGTGCTGAACCGGCTCCCAATGAAAGCGCCGAGTATCAACATCGGGCTACGTTCATCTGGAGGCACATCCTCATGGTTGACAGGCACTTTTCACTGATACTTGGGGTACATGGGTCTATATCCAATACGGCAATCGACCAATATCAATCTAACCCAAGCGACTCTCAAGATTTGCCCGTCCACAATGAATCCGTTCTGAATCCTCTTGCTCGGATAGCCGGATCAATCATTGAGCGTAATCAGACCTTTTCAGAAATCACTCCGGCCATGCTGCACATGACACAGGCCATCGATGTGAAACTTCAAGCGTTCACTCCCCCTGATTTGGCGTTACCCGACAATCTTCCGCCAGGGAAGTGTCCCGAGCGGTCCCTGTGTTTCCTGAACCTTCACTATCGGTTATGGTACTACCAGCTCATGGCCTGGCTACACCTTCCTCTTCTGCTAGCTTCAGGTACAGACAACTTCTATGATTATAATCGGCAAACCTGTCTCTATGCCTGCCGCAACATCATTACTTGCTATGTCAATATCCGACGCACCACTGAAAACGGGTTTGACTCGAGGATTCTTGACTTCCAAGCCTTCACTACGGCAATGACAATCATCATTAATGGACTCCGGCCATCTGGCGCACAGGACTTCACCATAGAGGATTACCTAGCTCTCGACCGGATTGTGGCTATTCTAGAGCAACTATCCAAGAGCGTTCCTCCAGACAAGATTGCAACTCGAGCCTTGCAAGTTTTAAAGCTTATCAAGGCGATAGGGATGGGAACCGAACCGCCGCCACTTGATGCATCAGAAGGAAACCAATATGAGAATGGAAGGCTTAGTCGCATCAAGCTTGATATTCCCTATTTCGGCACGATATACCTCGAACGTCGTGCCATCCTCGACCAGCCATCTAGAAATATCGCCGCGGCTCATACAGCGCTGCCAATCTTGCCCAGCACTGTCCCTGGGCAATACTACCCATCATCTTCGTGGACGGGCACGATCCCGGACCCCGGTTATGCAAATGGGCAGATTGCGGAAACAGCGCAGTGGGCCGATCCTAGCGTGAGCTTCGATCCGCCTACCGAGTTTTGGGCTCTCAATTCTCAGTTCACGTTTCAGCCTCCGTTTTTGGCTGATTATGATGTTAATTGGGATTATTGGGATATGATGTTGTGACGAACATGGGCAAATAGAGCAATTCTGTGCTCAATGCATGCCTTGTTTTCTTTTTTTTTCTTTGATCTTGTTGTTTTGATATGCCACGTTTTGTGTTTTCTCCATACGAAGTATTCTTGTAGTCATTCGACGTGTCTTGGACGATCCTGCTTTTGGTAGATATATTAGTCTTTCATTCATTTCTTGTTAATGCCATTCCTTTGATCGTTTACTTTCCCTTTCTCGAAGATTCTGAGCCAAGGCCGATAAACTTGAAGCTAAAGGCCCCACCTGCAAATTCCACCTGGACCCCTGATCAACATGCAGATCCTCATTCCGAACGCCTATAGAATGAGACTGTCGAATACACTCGCCCAAAGAGATAAGTCAGTTCTAATTGCTGTTTGAACTAGCCTAGACGAATATATTTTCCTACGCTATCCCAAACAGGGCTTAGGCTGAGAATCAGGTGCAGCTTGACTAATAGAAAAATAGAAAATAGAACCTTCCTCATAGATCAGATTAACCTCACTCTTTGGCCATAGTAGATTCAATAAAAACATTCGATCTACGTGCTTAAATGTAGCAAGGTGGTAGCCACAATGTCCAATTGGGTATAAATCATGTCATTAGGTGCGGAAGATACATGGAGTGAAAAAGGAAAGAATGCTACGTTATACAGGTATCACAGACAGAATGGGCGAGGACCAGCTCACGAAGTATCGGGCGTTATATGAGCAATAGCCGAGTCAGACTCAAGCTTATGAAGGACTGAGTCTGTTATATATGCTCTAGAGCATTTAATTAGTAACAAATCCCGGCAAATCTCCGCGGAGCGAGCACCTACGAAAAGCCTCTTGTGATCATATCTGGAAATCTGTTTGTGACGGAACCCCCTTCTTTGTGGATTTGGTATATGTAGTAATTGATCTCCTCGGTTGCAGCTGAGTCTTGGAAGGTTACCTTCTTTGTTAGTAGGGTCCATGGGCGAAAAGAGACAGGGAATTTACAATGTATTTAGCGGGCATTTTATCGGGCATGTATAATATGTATGGGAGTTTTCAAGTGAGATTAAGTCAAGACTTGGCTCTCAATATCCTATCTATGAGCAGCCTGTGACTATATATTCTTTCTTTGAGCCAAGAACGTTGACGTCATGATGTGGAATCCGGGGCCCCGGGTGTTCCCATACACAACATCCAGTGGCAACTTATCATTACATCTATACTCTTGAACCAGGCCAATATATTCTAATTCTGCCTATTCTCCACCTTGGGAGTGGATATTCAAGCCATTTAAGTGGATAATATTTTAACACTGCCTTGTTTATCGTTATCTCAGTCCCAAGGATCATGAGCGTGATGCGTACCCTCGAATGCATCAATCAGTGACGTTGCATTCACAACATGGCTGGTTTATATCCGCTCGGTGTTGTTAGGGTGTTGTCATCTTGTCCAAAAATTGACACACGGGCATCAGCGGTGTAGCAGTTATTCTGAAACTTTCAATCCTTGGGATGACAGCAGCTCCGTAAAGTGACCCCAAGCCCTTTTAGAAGAGGGATCCTTGCTGGAACACTCATTCAACCATCGCAGAGCCTTTTGGACTCTTTCCAATGACTCATTTCTTTCACTGGCCCTCGCTTGTTTCTGTGTGAGCAACTGTGTTATGAGCACTACGGTGCTTTGCGTGATGTAGTGGAGAGCACACCACCAATGTGAGCAGGCCAAGAGCCAGGAGATGTTTGGTGTATTCGGTAAAAGATCAAGCATCTGGCCTGCTGAATTGAGGCAAATAATTGCCATTGGAGTGTCAAGAGCAGTGGTATAAGCCTCACTTGACATATGAGAACGAAGAGCAGGTTGCGAAATGACAAGTTTGGTCGAATGATACTGAAAAGCCAGACTCGTGCGTTGATGGACAAAGGCTCGGTCATCTCTGGTTTCTGCGAACCGATAGGTCGCAGGAAGTCGAGCAAACCAGTTGTCAGCGGCGCTATTGAGCGATGTCATGGCCAGTTCGATGTCACTCCGAGATTTTCGCCCCGCTTCAGGAGAATATAAGATCTCGATTGCTTCTCTCATCACTGCTGCCAGGTCAATGGAATAAATTAAGTACAATGAGACGTTAGCCTGGAGCTGCTGGCTGGGTGATGCCGATCGAGACACGGACTGTGGAGAAGGCGAAGGGGCTAAAGGGTCGTTCGGTTCAGTCGATGGATCGAAGGAGAGGAGAGAAGCCATGAGGCGGTCTCTGGATTGAATGTCCAAGATAAGCCTCATCACATGCTCATCCCTGAAGTCTTTCTCCTTGTAAGGCACCGGCAAAGGGGTCGTGCAGTGTTCCTGCTGCATTCTGGGCATGCGTCCAGTCACAACACAGAGCACGATGTCCAACAGGTATAGCGCCCACCATAGGCGATATCTTGTTTCTTTGGACACATGTGTGATGTGGGGGCTTTCGCTGCGAAGGTGGATTCCCATCGCGACCGCCGACTGGATTGCAATACCGCATTTTCTCCATGCCCTAAACCTGAATCAGTGGTTAAGTAACGGCTCGCGGTATTTGACATACCTATTGGTCTGTCCAATGGAAAGCAAGTAAAGTGATATTAGCCCTTCTACCTGTGTCTGCTGCAGGTTGGGATTCTCCAATAGCACACTCCCGATATTGTGTAATCGCCAGGCACGGGAGAAATACACCGTATGGATGTTGTGATCTGACTGAGATTGGTCTCCGGAAAGTTCGGAATGCCTTGCAGCGATCGCAAACACCATATTCAATAACGCCATCCATTTGTTTCCGGGGTATATCGTTGAGTTCGCATAGAATGATCGGCACTGGCTTAGAAAGATTTCTTTGCCGACGACGGGGAAGGAGGCGTGCGCAACTTGGAAGTATCTATCCACAAGTTCATCGGCGACCGCTTGCGAAGGGTATGCGTAGATATCTAGATCATTTATCGGCGGGATTGCGGTATCGTCCATAAAGAATGCACAGGAAGACATTAATGATCGGGCTAATTCCTCGGATTGACCGTCTGGATTGGAACTTGTCTCGTCAATTAAGCATCTAAGCCTGTATAGCCATGCCGTTACCGAATGTTCTCCTACAAAGCCAATGGCTTGTAGTGAAACGTCTCCATTAAAGTCCTCGACGGTGTGATCCATGAATGAAAGCGTTCCAGTTGATGAGTCCGTCTCATAACGTATTTTAGCGACAGTCGGCGATGACAGGGAAAGGCTGGATATCTGTAGGTTGTTTGATGGGTCAAAAGGTCTGATGTTGGTTCATCGGGCCATGGGGTCTTCGCTCACTTTTTCAAGAGCTTGATCCACGACTTTAGCCAGCTCGGTATCCAATTTGGGATAAATATCGCGCACGAGAGATTCGTAGTGTTCGAGTTGACTCGTCATAAGTGCAAGTTGTCTAAGTCCTTGGGTAAATATTTTGTGCGACCACATCTAGGGGAATGTCAGACCTAGCGTTTCTCTCTCGTTTCCCGCCAGCGTAGACGCAAAGAACGTTGGCCTCCTGACACCGGAGACAAGAAGGGCGATGACCAGAACACTTGTTCTTCTGTTTGCGACAATTGTCACACGCTCGACTAACTCGACCGTTATTGCTTGCAAGCGGAATATCGAGTCGGGGAATGGCCACTTTGGGGTTCATTGGCTGTTCCCTGATGACTCGAGATGTGTTCCAGGGATAGTAGGCATTGAAGACTCTCGACGTCGACTCGAATGGGGTCAAAGGTGAGGAGGCCTCTCTACTCCTGGGCTCAGCTGTGTCGTAGGTGAAAGAATCCTTCTCATTTTGGGCAGATGGAAGGGGTTCAGACCGCGACGAGCGACCAAGAGATGGCCTTCCGCTCATTGCGACTTGGCCCGCTATTCATTATCAGTGCTCGGTTCTAAGTGAGGATGGGAAACGTGAGACGCACAAACTAGCCTTATTGTAAAGGGATCCAACCCTTTTAGCAGTGAAATATTCCTGCAGATGGAGGGATTGATGGTGGGATCGATTGTAGTATAGCTTGTAACAGGACTGTTTTGGTAAAAGGAATGACACCTGTGATTGGCAGGCTCCCATTGCCGGCTGAGTATTATTCGGTACTACTACTATTGGGTAGTGTACCGAGATCCAAATTGGCCCACTGTTGTCTCGGTTTAGTAAAAGGACATTGTGTCGAAGTTGAAATCAGAATCATTTGGTGTTAATCACATATTTAGTTGGCTAGATTCCAAGGTTGTGGAGATATAAAATAGTGATTTGTTATAGAATGAATTGGATTGAAGTTATCTTCAACTCCCAAGTTTTAGATGAATGTTGGTGATCTCGGGCAGGCACCATATGGGATGTACCCTTGACCCTTGACCCTGAATGGTCGCCCAAAACATCCAGCCAATTAGAGATGTCAATGTGGACCATCCTAGTCCAATCGAAAGATCTTAGTCTCTATATGTGGTTTTATATCCATTGCACCCATGGATTGTTACCATAATTGTGAAAATTAAGCATCAATTTCATTGTTTGCTCTGTATAATATAGTTTATACTCAGGCACTCTTTTACAGGCACTCTTTTACCAGCACTCTTTTACTATCTAGGTCCAACCCTACTGTCTCCCTAACTCATATTGTAGTGATTTCACTACAATATTCATCGATCCACTATGAATCAGATAATATAATAAATACACTCGTCAGTTGTAGACAGAATACCCGGGTGCGGTTAAATTGGCCTGATACTACCCGCATGACAAAGAAATGGCACAGATAAATCATGTGACACAAGTGATCCAAACCGCAATCAGCCGGATAATTTGTCGAAGGAATATGGCTTCCCCTAGGCCTTAAACAGGAACCTCGTTTTTTGTTATGGTCTAGTGGTAACAATGGCTGTATTTTTGACCACACAATTGGCTTTAACAGGCTAAGTACCTGGGTACCCGTGGACACCTGTACTCATGCTGACTGAGATGTAGACTACAATGTAGACTACGGTGTACGTGTCTTGCCTAGCTTCATACCCTGTCATCGTCTTGATGGACCTTGTGCAGCATTGAAGCGCGCTTCTTGTCGATCGACCCATTTCTCTATTCACCTTATCATCGCAAGATATCTCACATCTCTCGATGTTTTACCAGGGGTATTCGCATACCTCATTCGGCAGCCTCATTCCTACTCAATTTGACAAGGTAAAATTATTACCTTCTGGGTTGTATGTCAGTAAAAAAAATTGGCAAGGATGGATAATGGATATATTAAACTCAATTGGTTCTTCACGATCGATGACATCATATGCTATATTACACCGATTCGGCTGGAATTTATCCCTGTCGCTATAGCCAGATATGACAGAAATAATGGACGGAGACCCAACTTTCAGACCCAGTGTTACTTTGTGTCAATGGACAGCTTTTGTATACAAAGTAAGTGGGAGCTGTCCAACGCCAAGACCAAGATTCCGCTGAGATGGATAGTAACCCCTGGCTAGGCCCGTCCGAATGCTGGTATAAAATGTGGGGGAATAATAACAGACTTTGTGCTATATCTCACCCCGCTATATAGTTAATAGGGGCATCTAGTAATGCCATACAAGGTATATGTGCACCTAAGCAATCTAGAATCGTATAAATGAATGATAGGGTAGTCGATCTCTTGTATCATCGTCATAGCCCCATTTCCCAGGTCAATGACGTAGTTCTGGGGAAAGCTGCCATCATCCCGTCGATCTTGAGATTTCCTGGATTACTCTACAAATCTCGATGAATTCTCTTCGCTCAATTTCTCTGTTCTCAGGGTGATCCCGGGAAGGTGTACTTGTCTTCCACAACGTTGTACAGTCAAAGCAAATGAACTCTATAGCCACGAGAAGAGAAACCCGAACCTAATTCATTTACTTTGTTCTACCTCCAAGATGGCGACAGGTCAACAGCCGAAGTCTCCCCAGAGCCATCGGGTTGGGGAACATTGGAGTGGTGCCAATCCCATTCCAACCATTAGTCACTTTATGGAACATATCGACGCCGAGAAGAAGGAACGCGATCGCAGGATAGATGAAGAAAATAGAGCCAAGAAAGAAAGAGCTGCGCGTGCAAAAGCGCAGGGGATCTCTGGTGGGCCACCAGAGCAAGCAGTTCAAAGGGATCAAAATGGAGAGGCTGTCGCTCATAAGCCACGCGAAGTCTCTTGGGCCAAGATGCGTACCGTGACAGACCCGACTACAGGCAAGGACATCGGTGTTGAAGATTACGACGAGTCATCTATGGAAGCTGTAAAGAATCCGATGGTATGTGGGATGATGTCGAACAAATGATGAATGGATTCTAATCCATTCGCAGTTGACAGTTCCGAATGCCAATCTTGGGAAACCAACAGTGAGTTGTCTATATAGAATATACCCTTTATCGAGGCATATTACTGACTTGTATCTTAGAATGCCCAGACAAGTCCCGACCAGAATCTTGCAGAGTATAAAGAAAAACAAGACATTACCGCACCCCCCGATCCCATTGCCGAAGGCACGACCTCCGATGTTCCCATTCGAGGAGAGAAGACGAATGTTTTGTTCCACCCCACGCCAACTGTCTCATATCGGCCCATGTTTGAATCATTGCAGAAGCGTGCAACGAGCCTTTGCATTGGGATCCCTGTTGCCATAATCATACTAGGTCGGATGTGTGGAGGATCTCTTTGGGGCCTTATTCCCTTAGCTGCATGCATCACGAGCGGAGTATGGCTCTGGGTGCAGGAAGTTATTCGCAGTGGTCGGGCAATTGAATGGAGCAGTGAGCAGCTTCGCGGCCAGGTGGTAAGTTTTCGATTGTATGACGTTCTTGATAGGTAGACATACTGACAGTCCAAAAGGCCACTGCCAATCTGCTTCCTGAATCTGTCGAGTGGATGAACAGTTTCCTCGCCGTTGTGTGGAAACTCGTTAACCCAGAAATGCTGACACCTATGGCCGACACAATCGAAGATATCATGCAAGTCTCCGCACCAAAGGTTGTAGAGAATGTTCGCATCGCAGAAATCGACCAAGGTAGCAACCCACTCCGAATTCTGAGCATGCGAGCTCTCCCCGACGATCATGTGCAGGATTTGAAGGACAACATCCATGAAGAAAATAAAAAGAATAAGGACCCACAGGAAGCTGCTGCTGCGGAAGAAGGAGGGAGCTATTACAACATGGAAGCCTCCTTTGCCTATCACGCAAGCCCAACTGGTCAGAGTACCTCGTCAAAAGCACGCAATATGCACATGCAACTGGTCTTCTACCTGGGCATTCGAGGCTTGTTTGGCGTGCCATTTCCCGTGTTCGTGGAGCTGATTGAACTTGTCGGGACTGTTCGCATGCGCTTTCAAATGATGCCTGAAGCACCGTTCATGAAGGATGTGACTTTCACTTTAGTTGGCATCCCCCACGTCAGGGCTGGCTGCATGCCAATGTTCCGAACAGGAGTGAATGTTCTAAACTTACCCTTGATCTCTAACTTTGTCAACTCTGCCATTAGTACCGCGTGTGGCATGTTTGCAGCCCCCAAGTCAATGACCATGGATCTTGGCATGATGTTGAAAGGGGATGATATCCGTAAAGATACGTTGGCTCTGGGTGTGATGTGGATTCGCATCCACCGCGCTATCGGCTTGAGTAAACAGGATGCTCGCGGCAGCGCGGGTGGCGGCAGTGATCCATACATTAACCTGTCCTTCTCGAAGTATGGCAAGCCCATGTATTGTACACGTGTGATTACAGATGACCTCAACCCAATTTGGGAAGAGACTGCCGCCCTTCTTGTGACACCGGAATTGATCAAGGCCGATGAAAACTTGAGCATCGAGCTCTGGGACTCTGACCGCAACACCGCGGATGATATCGTCGGCAAGGTCGAGCTACCGATTCGTGAGATGCTTCAGAATCCTAGTCAGATGTATCCCCAGGTATCAAAGCTTCAGGGTATGGATGAGGGTAGTGAAATGCCTGGTCAGCTACATTGGGAGGTTGGATACTTCGGGAAACCGAAACTCCGCCCTGAGCTGCGTACTGATGGGAAGAAGAAAGACCTTCCTGAAAATCTAAGAGGTGACCCAACATTCGAAGACGAAAAGGGGACCATCAATAACGAAGAAGAGGATGCCGTCATGCATACACCACCTGATCCAATCTGGCCTAGCGGTATTGTGCACATTGTTGTACATCAGATCGTCAACCTTCAGCTTGCCAATATCAAGGGCAGTGATGGGAATCGCAAGGGCAAGGAGTATGAGCCGGCAAAGCCATATGGTGAGAATACGGAGGAGGAGGGTGAAGATCTCCCAACCAGTTACTGCAAGGTTTTGTTGAACGATCAACTAGTACGTATCTGTAGATACACACCCTCAACTCCAAATTCCAAATACTAACAGCATGTTTCAGATCTATCGCACTCGTGCAAAGGCTGTGAGTTCCAAGCCTATCTTCAACGCAGGAACTGAGCGATTTGTTCGCGACTGGCGCTCAGCCGTCGTAACAATTACCGTGCGAGACCAACGTCATCGCGAGCATGATCCCATCCTTGGCGTGGTCCCTCTCAAGCTGTCCGATATCATGCAGACTAGCTCACAAGTGACCCGCTGGTATCCCCTTGATGGCGGTATTGGGTTTGGACGCATTCGTGTCTCTCTTTTATTCCGCCATGTGGAGACTAAGCTGCCATCTACGATGCTTGGCTGGGATGTTGGCACCTTTGAATTTGCTTCGCAAACCATCATCGCGAAAGACTATGGTCGAAACACTAAGATCAAGCTGCGCACCGGTGGCAGCGTTGGCAAGGTCACCCGATACAAGTGCCACATGCAAGGCAGTGATGCAGTATTCGATACCTCTGACGAGACGTTCCGCAACTCACTGCGCATGCCTGTGAAGCACCGATACCGCTCGCCGATTGTTTTCGAGTTCCACAACCAGGGCAAGCGAGGCGCAGCAGCATACGCTGTTTTGTGGCTCCAACATCTTGTTGATAACGAGGAAACAAACATCAACCTTCCTATCTGGACGACAAAGATGGGTGCTCGCTTGACACAAAACTACATCACGGAGGAGAACTGGAGGTCCAAACAAACACCTGGACTCGAAGATTTGACCGAGGTGGGACGTTTGCAATTCCGATGCAAGTTCTCGCCGGGCATTGACGAATCGCACGAGCGTTTCGTGGTTGACAACGACTCCCGCGAGACGTTCGAGACCTGGGAAGCATGTCTGTCACAGGGTGTACGTTCCCGCACCGTGGACATCGAGATCCCTGCGGAAGTGCAGGAAAAGCACGAGCAGTCTTTGATCGACGGACGGGACATCTTGAAGCAAGCCTCGCCCTCTGAACGTCAGCAGTGGGTTGACCACGACGGCCAAGACTGGAGTGGTGCGTTTGGCCAAGACCCGCGTGCCTACACTGATTCCGTCGGACGCAAGGTCGCTGAGCCTGGCCGGGATCGACCTCTTCATGACCCATACACCCCTCCCCCGCTCAATGATCAAGCTTCTCATCGACGAAGTTTTCAAAATGGACACTATTACGACGAGGATACCTCGGAATCAGAAGACGAGCTTGAGTCTTTGGCTAAGGGTCCCTCGGCAATTAGTGGCAGTGCTGCAGCTAGTTCGTCTTTGGCACAAAGCAATATGAGTACCAGCCAAGTAAACAGGGTGAATAAACACAGTGAGCAGCGACAGCAGCGTGGTCTCATGCAGTGGCGGCCTGCGCGGAATGCTGCTTTCGCCAAAAACGAGGCCAAGTTTGCGCTGCAAAAGATGAAGAAGAAGATCGGAGTGGGTGGCCTCACTGGTCGTGAACCAGATGTGGAGACAGAGACTTGACGACGTATGAATGTTTTCTATTTTTGTGCGGCATTTTGCATGTCATTTGCATTTGCATCAATCGACTGTATAAACCTAATATCCGTTATTTACTGTTTAATCCCCATTAGTTATTGAACGCCGAAGACCATCGTGTACCTTTTCTATATATATATTTTGTTGCGAGCCAAAAAAGCAACTTATAGTATGTGTTGGATGACCTAAAAACATTCGGCGAGATCCGCTACTAAAAAAATAAAAAACAAAACTTCCAGGACCTTTGCAAAGGGAGGAAAGACCAAGAATTGGGTTAAAATTGGATTTTTGTGTTTTGTTTCGCGGTGCCTTATGAGATTGGAAAAAGTGCATACCCAATTACCCCAGTATGTATACATCAAAAGGATCCGTAGATATAATGCATACAACATAGAAGATAAGATGCTAAAACCACAGCCAATGAAAAAAAAAAATGAAAAAAGAAGAGCGCATAACGCTCAAAGTCACCAGAGAAACCCAAACAGCGCCTCTATACATGATTCATGAGTAATTATGTGCATCGCAATTATTATGCAAAAAAAAGAAACGGCTAGAAAAAAAAACCCCCCCGAAAAAGACATCAGCCATAAAACCATGAACATTGCATAATTAATGACCGGGCGCAAAGTCGGTGGATACTCGGAGAGACTCTGACGCAGAGTTGACCTGTGCTGCATGCAACAATGAGACATTCTCGGAACCATTCGAGGCCTTATCGACATCCGCAAGATCGACAGGCCCAAGAGTCCATTTCCATTCCCTGCGGCGCTTAGCACGGCCCTGCCGTGGAGTCTGGGGCGTAGACGAGCCATCAGCCTCAAAGCCATCTAGCAGAGCTACTGCGCGAACCTGGCGCTCTATGCGCATTGTGCGGCGCTTTTTGCGCTCCATTGTTGAAAGCGAAGACCCACGCACGGCTTCATCAGCGCTAGCATCATCCGAGGTACTGGTCTCTGATACCGATGGGCTAGAATCCGAGTCCTCTTTTTCGCCTTCGAGGTTCTGGAAGGGGGCGGGGCGTGTCTCAGATGGGGATTTGGTCTGGGTGTCTGCCTCGGCTTGCACTGCCTCCTCCCCCTCCTCCTCCATCACTAGATCAAGGTGTTGCGCGGTGTAGCGTTCGGTGCAGATCTCTTCTTCCAGTGGGTACCGGTAGCTGACTTGTTTCTTTGCTGGGAAAAAGACGCGACGGCAGCCTGCGCCGTTGGGTCCATTCCCGCCCGCTGAGATGGAGCCCGAGCGTCGCCGGGTTGAGGGTTCTAGTGGGGAGTTACGTAGAATGCTGCGCACTCCGATGGGGAGTTGGTAAGGGTTGCGGTGGTTGAAGATATTATTGTTCGGGTGTGGGATGTAGGGGGAGGTTGGTTTGTTGTAGCGGGTGGATTTTGTTGGGGAGGTTGCAGATGATGGAGATGCGACCTCGTAGGCATTCTTAAAGGTATTTCGAATGGTGGGGGATGAAGTTGCTGCTGCTGCGAAAGAGAAGGATAGGCCAGTGCTTGAAGTGCCAAATGTGCGAGGGAGAGCGGTGGTTTGAAGGGTGAGTTTTGGTCGGGAGGTTATTGTAGTTGTAGCATCTGGCGACAGACACGACATGGTGAAAAGCAACGAAGAATTGGAAGGATCAAGGTTGTATCATCGAAGATCAAAGAGAAAAAAAAAAGAAGAGATATGGTTAGCGGGGTTGAACTAAGAATAGAGGAGGTTGGCGCTTGGATGTGATGAAAGATGCATGTCACTCTATTCCGGGGGAGATTAAGAGTTAAAACATTTGACTTGGCTGATTTATTGGGAGTTGACACATATCCGATTATACTCAAGAATGTACTCAAGAATATAGTCGAGAATATAGTTGATAATATAGCCGATAATATAGTCAAGAATATAGTTAAGAATATAGTTAAGAATATACTGGAGAATATACTCTCTAATATACTCCGATGGACTTAAAAAGTAGAGCAGAGATTTCCACATCCAAAAGTGGAGGCGTAAAAAAACTTCTTGACGCCACCCTATTTTTCGCTTCTAATTTAATATTTGTATTCGTACACGTATGGAGCTAAGACATGTTTTTTTTTTTTCTTCCAGAGTAGAATATTTTAATAATGTTAATAATGTTAATACTTTTAATATATATTTTAATATATTTTAAAAAAATTAAAGTCATCAGGTTCAGAAGAAAACATCTCATCTATAAAAAGAACAGACTGGTGGGTCTGATCTACACATCTCTATACGGGGACGGAATACATACGAACTTTGGCAATTTAAAAAAAAATTAGTAGAGAGAAATCTCTGTTGAATTCCATTTTGCAGTTATTTTATTATTTCATCTATATCTCCTTTGTCTATATCTCCTTTGTCTAGACATATGTTATACCTAAAATCAAAGATCTAAACCCTTGTCATTCCTGGTATATCACATGTGACGGCTGCAAGCATGTAAAGAGGGGGTTTCTAGGCTATGATTGGTACAGAAAAAGAACAAACTGCGCCGGATTCAATTGTATCTTATTGTTGGGGCAGTGTGACATCAACTCCACCTGCTGTTGACGATCTTTCTACTTTCTATCTTGTATGTAGCATTTTCCAAACTTTCAAGAGGACTATGCCAGAAGAAAGCCTAGAGGTCCGATTGACCGCAAGGCAGCATGGGGTCTTTGGGTGTGGAACTGTCTAAAGGAGAATGAAAGCAGCCTTGGAAGATATATTTGTTTTGTGAGAACCAACTAGTTAACTTTGAAGTGGCCTGTAGCAGCCTTGTGCGGTAGTTAACTAGTTAGTGAGAAAAAATATTCTCCAGGCAGCAAGGCTAATAACGCTAAGCCACCGACGCCACATACACTAGCCACAAATATGGGTTCCCACCTTAAGACGTTACCTTTCCTGTTCTCAGCTGTTTTCAGCCTTGGATCTTTGCGAGGCTGAAAATCAAGGGAAGTCATATGGACGCAGCTGAATCAGCTCAAGGCTCATGACTTCCCTAGTGCGGAACGACAGTCGAATCATCCTTCACTTGGTGACTCTCCCCACTCTCACTGCTACCCTCTAGCTAACCATATCCAGGATTATGACTGTTTTTATGCCTCAGTCTTCGAGGTTGAGCAACCTGAACTGAGGTCACTTCCGTTGGCAGTCCAACAAAAGCAGATTGTGGTAACCTGCAACTACGAAGCCCGACGGCGAGGTTTGCGCAAGTTGCAGCTTATCAAAGATGCGAAGCGCATCTGTCCTGATGTGGTAATAGTTCTGGGGGAAGACTTGACCAAGTTCCGAAATGCCTCCAAGGAGCTTTATATGCTGGCTCGCTCCGTTGTCTGGGGCGGCCGTGTCGAAAAGCTAGGCTTTGACGAACTGTTTCTCGACGTCACAGAAATGATTGAGTACAACATTGGCATTCTAAACCAAAATGACTTGGCAAATTCGTATTTCCATCTCGATCGGAAGGACCCGACCGTTGGGTTTTCCTACGATGCCACCCGTTTCCAGGGATCGACCTTCCCCGCAACGGAGGTAGCCTTTGTCACTCACACTGATGCGTCTTCGTTGGAAATGAGGTTGCTCGTTGCCTCCCATTTACAGGGTCATATACGGAGTATGCTGGAGCATCAAATAGGCTTCACGGCTACGGGCGGAATCTCAACCTCCAAACTATTGGCCAAGTTGGTCGGGAATGTCCACAAGCCCAACGGCCAAACAACTCTTCTGCCGCCATATACGGCAACCGAAAATAATATTAGCAACGTGTTCGAGTTCCTGGATGATCACAAAATTCAGAAGATTCCCGGAATTGGTTCTCGGATTGCCCAGAAACTGAAATCCCATATCACAGACCAAGAGAGCGACGAGAAGATCACAGTCAAGGATGTCCGCCAGTTCCCTGGCATGGGCCCACCTTTACTGGACAGAATACTTGGCGGGCCAGGCTCAGCGAAAGGGATCGGGATGCGCATGTGGAACATTCTCCATGGAGTAGATAATTCCGAGGTGCTCGAGGCTCGCGATGTGCCCACACAGATCAGCATCGAGGATTCTTATGGTCGGTTAGATACCCTCGAGAGTGTACGACGAGAGCTAGTAGTGTTGTCGCGAAGTTTGATCCGCCGCGTCAGAACCGACCTGCTTGACATGAGTGATGACAGTGCTCCCCAAGGGAGATGGCGTGCCCATCCTCGCACTCTGCGGTTATCGACTAGGCCAAGACCTCCGCCAGACTCGGGTACTACGGGGCGTACATACAGCTCTAATCGCATCTCTCGCTCAGCACCCCTGCCACCCTTCATTTTCAACTTGGATGAAAATATCGATGCATTGGCCGAGCGGCTCGTCCGGGAAAATGTTTTCTCTATGTTTCGCAAATTACATCCTGAAAAGACTGGCTGGAACCTCAGTTTGTTGAACGTTGCGGTTACCAATATGGTGGAGAGCGCGGGGGATCAGAAGCAAAATAGTGGACGAGATATCGGGAAGATGTTTCGACAGCAGGAGACAGTCCTTAAGGATTGGACTGTGCAGGAGCCCCAGTCCCCATCATCTGAGGTGCCGCGATTGTCCAGAGGTTCCCCTGAGATACAGTCACAGTCGGATGATGGGTGGGATGACGATGAACCCCTGGGGAGTGTGGACTGCGCTATATGTGGAGTGTCAATTCCACATTTTGCCCAGTTAGCACATCAGATATATCATTCTGAGAAATAGACATGGGATGCATTAACTATTCGGCAGCCTTAGATGCCAAGCGTCGGGACTTTTTGATAGGTTCGAAACGGGTTTGAACCGCCTTGGCCCTGAGCCACATACGCGTTCGATGTAGAACATACAAGGTACTGGGAATAAAGGGAAACCCCAGACCCTGAAGGATTACACTCTTGTGGAGACTTGCACCATTCTAATGTGTTTGGACATACAACATACCACATACAATATACAACATAATAACATATATATACCGGCGTATCGTCCATGGATCCTATTGTGTGCCAAGCATCTAATAGGCAATATAATTGGCTTCAGTAATAAAAATAACTCGTTTCTCTCCACCAGAGAACCAGGCCAGTATCATCCAATTCCTTATATTACAATGTATCAAAATGGGTATAAATGTTTCAGTCCACTTTTTTGCCAAGCCATCTGGTTTGGGGATTCCTAAGCCCTTGGCAATAGGAAACCCTTGTACGGCTGAGCCCGGATTATCTGATTCCTCTTACTCTCCTTTCATCACTTTCTGGCTTTTCTGGTTTTTCTGTTCTTTTCTCGTTCTTAGTTCTTCGTTGGTTCTCTCTCTTTTTTAAAAATCCCTTTTGCTGGACCCCTAAACCCTAGGTGGACCCTTAAAATTTCCCTTGCCACTCAGGTCCCTGGAAACTCTATTCAAAAAGGCCGGGGAAAAGGACCCTGAGAGATATTGCTATGAGGTTTTCTACTATTCTGCCCTTAATCGGTGCATTTTCATCGCTCTTTCAACAAACACAAGGTAAATAACCCCCCCCCCCCCCCACTTACAGTCTAGCCCCCATTGTCCCCCCCCTCCGTCGCCCCGGTTGCCTAGCCCCGTTGTCCAGCCGCTGACAATCTCCAGCACGATCACAGGCCTCAGAAGCCATTCAACGAGTGACGCCCGTTGATAATGCCATCATTCGTACTCCTTCACATGAAATAAACCACCTGTCCCATTTTGATATCACCTTCGCCTTACACCAAGACGGCAAGCGCATAAAGCTAGAACTCGAGCCCAATCATGATATTTTGGCCGAGGATGCTTACATACAATACATCGGCGCCGACGGTACAATAACACGTGCGGAACCGATTAAACGACACGAACACAAAGTCTTCCAAGGACGCGCCTTGGTGGGATCCGGAAAGGGGAGATGGACACCCGTGGGGTGGGCAAGAATCACCGTGAAAAGGGATGGCCTGGAGCCCCTCTTTGAAGGTGCTTTCAGTGTCAACAATGACAAGCATCACATTGAGCTGCAGTCAACCTATCTCGATAAGAAGCGCCCGATCGATGCCGACGTCGAACCCAGAGATTCGGAATCTATGATCGTCTACCGTGATTCCGATATGTTTCACTATACGCACTCTGAGCTCAAGCGATCGCTTCCCGTATCTGAAGGCTGTGGCGTAGATCAACTTGGGTACAATGCTGATCTGTCCAATTCGATTTTCGGGTATGATATGGACGAAACAGATGGTCAGTGGGGTGTTGCCTCGTTGAACTCGATCTTTGGATTGGGCAAGCGACAGTCGTCATCAGATGTTGGCGGCGTCTCGGGAAATACTGGCGGTGTGAATCTGAAAACGACCATCGGTGATATCAGCGGATGTCCTAAAACGAAGAAAGTGGCCTTGATTGGAATTGCAACAGATTGTGAATTCACCGAGTCGTTCATGGCTACCAACTCCACCCCCGACAAAGCGGCCAGGGACTGGGTCATCAACGTGGTAAACACGGCCTCAAGTCTCTATGAAGAATCTTTCAATGTGTCCATTGGTTTGCGCAATCTTACAATCTCCGAGACGGGCTGCTCTAGCAAGGGCTCCACTGCTACGCCATGGAACGTGGATTGCAACGGCGGAAACGTCACCTGGCGCTTGAATGAATTCTCCAAGTGGCGTGCAGCCCATTCAGATAACAATGCCTACTGGACTTTGATGACGAACTGCCCAACAGGCAGTGAGGTTGGAGTTTCATGGATGGGTCGTCTATGCTCCTCCGATTTGGTTACGTCTGGAGACAACTCTGTGACTGGTGCTAACGTCGTAGTTCGCAATTCCGGTTCTTCCTGGCAGGTGTTCGCCCACGAGACTGGTCACACCTTTGGAGCAGTGCACGACTGCGACCAAGACGCCTGCACCCAAAATTTAGATGCATCATCTCAATGCTGCCCGCTGAGCTCATCGACCTGCAACGCCAATGCAGAATACATCATGAACCCATATGCCCAGAACTCAATGACCAAGTTTTCGGCATGTACAATCGGCAACATCTGCTCTGCCATTGGAAAGAACAGCATCAAGTCCTCTTGTCTATCGGACAACCGCGGCGTCGTGACCATCAGCGGCAGCCAATGCGGCAACGGCATCGTCGAAGGCGACGAGGAATGCGACTGTGGCGACGAACAAAGCTGTAGCGACAACTCCTGTTGTGACCCTAAGACCTGCAAATTTAAAGACAGTGCCGTCTGCGACGACTCCAACGACAGCTGCTGCATCAAATGCCAGTTCGCCTCCGCCAACACCGTCTGCCGCGCCAGCACCGGCGAATGCGACATCGCCGAGACCTGCAGCGGAACCTCAAGCTCCTGCCCCGACAACAAATACAAAGAAGACGGTTCCAGCTGCGGCGACAAGAGCCAGAAACTCAGCTGCGCCAGTGGCCAATGCACCAGCCGCGACTACCAGTGTCGCACTGTGATAGGCTCCCTGCTGAACACCAACGACACCTGGGCTTGCGACAACACAAATAGTCCATCCTGTAGTCTCGTCTGCGGCGCACCCTCACTCCAACACTCGCTCGGTGTCCAGGAGTGCATCGGTATGAACCAGAACTACCTTGACGGTACACCCTGTGAATCCGGCGGTCGCTGCAGCGCGGGACAGTGCAAGGGCTCATCGGCTCTCGGCTGGATCCGCCAGCACGAGAAGTTGGTTATCGGAATCTGTGTTGGCGTCGGCACGTTCATCCTGCTCGCTATCTTCTTCTGTATCTATAGTCGCTGCAAGCGCAGTGCACAGCTGCGGAAGGCCCGCAAGGCTATTCCCCCCGGTACATATCGCCGCTATAACGGGCCCCAACCTAGTGCGCGCCAGCCTATGGACCAGTGGCACGGATACCGGAATGGCGGATATCAGAATATGCCCCCCAATGGCGGATATCAGAATGTGCCTCCTAATGGCGGATATCAGAATATGCCTCCCAATGGCGGATATCAAAATGTGCCACCCTATGGTGCCCCGCCACGATACTCATGATCACCCCCTCTGTTTCTGTTATATTCTAGTTTATGGGTTCTATTGGGCCTCGTCTTGTTTGCATTCGTCTCTCTGGGATTTGCGGTCTTGGGGATCTGGGCGGCGTCATCGTGCGATGGTTGGTTATTATCGGTCCTTATAGTATGCTATCATTCTTTCCTTTATTGTAGCTACTCATTTTCTTGAATTTGTATGCATTCTCCTCGTGAATAAATCACGATGAAAACCCCTTTGAGCTACGAATGGTACCGCATCTTTATCTTGCAAATACCCTCAGCATGTAGATTTAGATACCTTGTAGAGGAATGGATATCCATTTGCAGTGCGATTTTAACCCAAAATAAACACAAAGAGGCACTTACTCCCAAAACAAGCACATGAGTAAAACGACAAAAGAACAAGAAAAGTACATACTCGAATCCCAACACCAAGGAAAAAAAACCCCATGCACAACAAACAATCAACAACCCCATCCAATCTCAGTATCCAAGCCCCAGCAAGGGCGACCAAGAATTTCCCCCCTCATAATCTAACCATTCATTGCCAGCAAATCCCAACAAAAGCCTCCCTCGTAACACCACCAACACCCTCAAGATCAAACTCCTCAATCATAGCCCTAAGCTCATCCTCCTCAAGCCCGGTCTCCCCCAACTCCCTCGCAACCCGTCTCAAATCCTCAAGGTCAATAAACCCCTTAGCGCCCTCGTCGAACAGCTCGAACGCGCGCAGGATCTCGTCGCGCGGGTCCCGCTCGAGAATCTTCAGCGCCGTAACGGCCTGGAACGAAGAGAGCGGCATAAGCAGGTTAGACGGGTGTTGCGGGTTCGACACGGGGCCTTTGTTTGAGGCGAGCGGTTGGCCAGGGCCGTGTTGGTTGCCGGCGGCGGCTTGTTGCTGTTGCACTTGTGGTCGGGGAACACCGTAGGTAGTTAGGAGCGAGATTAGCTCTTGTTTTCCGAGCGTGAAGCCCAGAGCGCGGAAGGCGACGCGGAGTTCGTGGTAGTCGAGGTGGCGATCGCGGTCTAGGTCGAAGAGTGTGAACTGTAAGGAGGGTGGGGAGGTTGGTCAGTTGGTGGGTTTTGGATGGGTGCAGAGGTGATAGAGAGGGATGAGGCCGGGATTGTAGGAGGTTATAGTAATTGGGGGGAATTGTGTGTCGTAGATAGATTGGGGTATCCCTTACAGCTTCGTTAATCTCTTCTCTCTGCTCTTCGGTGAGTCTGTTTAACGGATTCGCATCCTGTGCTGGGCCATGGGACTGCGCGTTTGTTGCGGGCGCGGGCGCAGACTGTTGCATCTGCTTTTGGCTGTCGGCGTTGAATTCGCCTTGGTTGGCATTTCCCAGACCGCGATGCCGTGAGAATGATGAGGCGCTGAAGGGCATGGCGTTCGTGTTTACCGAGCGTTCTGGGAGTTTCGTGCCGGCGTAGGAACGCGACGCGAAGGGTTGGCCAGAGGCCATGGTGAATGGCCTGTTTGGGTTTATTTAGAGGGCTGGATCAAGAGTTCTTCGGCATTAATTCTGGTGGAGGGGCTCGTAGCCCATGAGAATGCGTGGAGAGATGGAGGTGTCGGGCGGTGGGAGGATTCTGGAGACGCGCCAGACACGGGCGGAATGACAACGCCTCGCTGTTTGGGTTTTGTTACAGATATAGTGATCTACGAAAAATTATTATTACTTTGTGGAAATTCTGGATTCAATTTTTGTTACATTGTGCTAGAAGGGTGAGCGAGTGAACAAACTTCTAGACACAGCACTACCTGGTGCTAATCACAAGTAATTGGACATCTGTCTCAATCCATAAACAACTTCACTTCCTATCCAGTACCAAACGCTGTTCCTCAAGAGAGAGTGTCGTATGTTCCTCCCATAGATAACTTGTAAAGATAAGCAATAGTGGTGAGCGAGTGTTGTGGTGATAGCCCTCAACAATCGTACAGGGATTGCTGGAAATTGCCATACGATGGCATTGTCGCCTCGGATAGCATTGTATCAACAAAGGTCGTAGCGCTTGCATCGAATACATTGTCATAGTCGTTGCTGGAGAAGTCCAACAGACTATCTGAGTCAAAGGGTTCAATATCAGAAAAGGACAAGTTATCGAAGTCATTTTGTTCTTGGGTAATCACCGTATTCTGAGAAGTCGCTGATGATTGCAAGAGCCCATCTTGCTGCTCAAGATGATTCGTAGTATTCCAAGGCAGAGGGAAATGATAAGCCAAGAACGTTTGCATATCGCAGGCTGGCGGCGAAAAGGGACTGTCTTGCCGGCGCGAAACAGAAGACGACATTTCCCCGAGGTCTCCAAGCCAGAAAGCCATATCCACGTCTAGAGATGACGGGAGTTTGGGAACTACATCATCAAGCATCTCTCTACTAGAGGATTTGCCTGTAGCCCCGTGCTTAGGGGACACATGGAGCAGGATGTCTTCGAGTTTTTCGTGGACGCCGCTTAGATAACACTGAAAGGGACCAAATATTATCGCAACAGCTGCATTGCTTTGAAGATCTTGCAAGCCGCGAACCACTCGGTAATATAATGCAGCGGCGATCCAAGAGGGATCGATCTCATTTCCTTCTCGTGACATGCTTTTCTTGTTGCTATTCTGCTTGTCCTTTCCACACAGAGCCACGTACAAACCATTGCAAAAGTCCTCGGACATTTGCGCGAGCTTCCGAAAAGAGAGAATCAAAATATAAAACAAGACGAGGCTCCCGGTGGTAGTTTCATAGCAGGACGCACGGATTCGAGCTTGTGCCAAGCCTTGAATGGCCATAAACAATTTTGCCATTCTGAATGCAGCCCGAACGAGTTGGCTGTGTTTGTGTATATCTCCGAATTTGACCAGGTCCACGAGGGGAAGGGTACTGCTGACCCCATGAAGAAAATCTTCGACGGGGCACTCTGTTTTACTCGATAGTGTGATACTGGACCTCGTTGCTGTCCAATACCACGCAGTGCAGTTTCCGCCATATGTTTCACGGATATTGACAACTGCTTTGAATGCATTCGTTCGATTGAACACCTCCTCACTCATAAGCTGCAACTTATCCTTCGCCTCTTGGGAAGGGAAGTTAAGGATCGTAAGAGAGCTCCCCACAGGCGGCCCAAGCAGGCACAGATCTCCCCAACTTCGAAAGCAGATTCGGTTACCCTTAGAAGAGCATGGAGGACATGGTGTAGTTATTCCACACTTCTTCTTGGCCCGATAACACGCCATACACGAGCCGCCAGCTTTCTTAAGTGCAGCGATATCTTCTTTCTGTTGCTGAAGTTCTGTTTCGTTACGGGGGATTTTTTCGTGGAATTTATCAGACTTCTCTGGGTTTGCTGGATCCCAGAGGATGAAGCCAATGGGATGTAGCTGATGCCGTCTAGCAGCTTGTGCCATGATGTTTTTGAGGATTAACGAGAGGAATGTGAGTGATCGAGATTCCGAAAGATCGTCGGGCAAGGAACGAGGGCAAGGAGCGAGAGCGAAAGAAACGGCTTAGAGCAGAGCCTTGTAACAAACAGATGTTTGTGTTGTTTGAACAAGTTGTCGATCCTTTGCAACGGTAGAGAATGGCGAAAATGAGTGATGTGAAGTAAAGATGGAACTAGAAGATACACCTGGGCACCTCCATAGTTACCTAAAGCGGACTAGTAGTACCGTCGATAACCAGGCCAAACCTTGGCTGAGGCTTAGCTGAAGCTTCAACATCATAGCGAGGCATAACAGCGTCTCTCGAGGCGAAGTAGGCGCGACCAGGCCCATGAGGCCGAATCCTAATTCGGTATAGCGCACTGCCCAGGTATAAGGTTTAACTGGTGCATGAAATTCCCGGGGTTCAGAGGCGGAGGAAGTATGGATACTGCCATGTGATAGTTCCATCAATGGGCCTGGACATGGTGTATAGGAAGAAAGACGTGATTAAACAGTGAAGACAATCAATTTCTTTGATATGACGTGCTGTTCAAATCATGGTCTCTCTGCGTGCCCAGATCCAAGTCTTCCAGGAAAGTACGACCGAGGAGTTGCTCTGGCAGGTAATCTTGTTGGACCTTGCCGTCGACGTAGTTTGGATTGTACTTGTACTCCGCCCCATAGCCCAGCTCCTTCATGAGCTTTGTTGGCGCATTCCTCAAATGAATAGGAATGGGCAAGCCCGCGATTCCTGGCTCATTCAAGGCGGCAAAGACATTATTCAAGCCACGGTATGCGCGAGTACTCTTCTTCGACAGCGCCATCGCCACAGTAGCGTGTGCCAGATTAATTCGTGCTTCCGGGAGTCCAATTTTCTCAACGGCTGAATGTGTTGATATAGCGAGTGATAGCATGGTGTTGTCGGCAAGGCCAATGTCTTCGGAAGCGACGACAATCAGCCGTCGAGAGATATACAGGGGGTCTTCGCCCGACTGAATCATGCGACCAAGGTAGTAGAGCGCTGCATCTGGATCGCTCCCTCGAATGGACTTGTGAAAGGCGGAGATCGTATCATAATGCTGATCTCCAGCACGGTCATACACGAGCGTCTTAGTCAGGGACCGTTTCAGATCCTCCTTGTCCATACCAGGCCTCTTTGACAGATCCATGGCTAACTCCAACAAATTTAGCGAGGTGCGAGCATCTCCGTCGGCGAATCTGGCGAGATACTGGACCAGTTCTTCGTCCACCAGTTCGGAGGGCGAATAGCTTGGGCCTTCAATCCGCAGAGCACGATGCAGGATCGAGGTAATATCCTCATCGGTCAGCTTTGCAAGAGTAAATGTCCGGCAACGTGAGAGCAGCGCATTTTGGACCTTGAACGATGGGTTCTCAGTTGTGGCACCGATGAGTGTGACTTGGCCGCTCTCTACCGGGCCTAAGAAGACATCCTGCTGTGACTTGGAGAATCGGTGAATCTCGTCACAGAAGATAATTGTTTTTCTCCCAGTGAGTCCCAGCTCACTACGAGCTTCGGCAAATATTTTCTTGCACTCTGCCACACCGCTGCTGGTACTGTTGATTTCCACGAATCTGCTGCCCACCAGCGACGAAATTACTCGAGCGATTGTTGTTTTCCCTGTTCCAGCACTGCCCCACAGTATCATACTTGGTACTCTGTCCTGTTCGATGAGTCCGCGCAGGACGCCGTTTGGTCCGACGAGCTCTTGGCCGCATACTTCCTCCAAGGTCTTAGGTCGCATCCGCTCCGCTAAAGGTGCTGCTTTGTGGAAGGCGTTGATCTTCGGACGTTTTGCTTGCAGTTCTTTAGTGTCACTCTTTGGTTGATCTGGCCCATCTCGCCCCCGCGTAAATTTGTCTTCCTCGATAAATGATCGCTTGCCGTTGAGAGCGCGTGGGGTCGTTGTGGGACGTGACGGGGACTCCTTCGGAATATTCGACTGGACAGAAGCTTTACGCGCGGACGGAGGCTGGAACATGCTTGGGACTGGCCCCTTCTGGGAGGATGCCAGTTCTCCTGGAGAGGAAGACGGTTCTTCGATAAAGCTCCGGCAGCCCGAATCGATGTGGTCATTGATCTTCAACTGGGAGACAGATTGCTCGCATATTGGGCAGGAAACCATGATGACCGGAGAATGATCTGGTCATTCATTAGGTTACTCAAAAACTTCAAGGTGAGGTAAACGTAGAAATGATAGCGACCACGCGGGGGTGCGACGCGTTCAACGCGTTAATTAGTAAGTAACAGGCCTTGATGCCTAAAATGAGCAAACAACCAAATCTACTACCTATTGATATATAGGATATGTAGATATGTAGATATGTAGATATGTAGATACGTATATGGAAGTACATACAAGTACCACACAATCTCCGAATGACCCGAAGAATAATAAACACAAGCTGGTCCAGGTTCCGAGCGCCGTCAGAGCCGAATGCGGAGCACGCCATGGTGGGGAAATTCAACTTCATATATTGACCTCTCTCTTCTTACTTTCCTCAATACTCATGTTCTCCCGCTCTTGTCGCCATATACTTGCTCAATCACAGAATTGCAGGTCTAGAAACCTCTTCTCCCTTTCGAAATTACCCCAACCTAGTTACAGCGCAAGAGCGATGTCGGCTACAGCTTCGCGACCCGATCCATTTCGCCCGGCCAGGCGGGTGGCAGGACAGCGCCAGGATGTTTGGTATGCAATTTTGGGAAACAATTTGGGAAGGATATACTAATTAGGGTTTCAAGGTCAATCGTTAACGAAGCCGCCGCGGCTTCGCCAGTTCAGCCGATTGTGAACATGGGCCAAGGATTCTTGTGAGTCACCCACTTTCAAAAAATTACTTCAAGGGATAGGAACTGACGAGCAATCTTTCTGCGCAGTGGTTATAACCCTCCCAAGTTCGCTCTTGACGCCGCGAAGGATGCGCTAGACCGAGTGGAATGCAACCAATACTCTCCGACGAAGGTAGAGAGCGCCAACAAATCTGCGCATGGTTACACAAGTGCTCATACGATATAGGGTCGCCCCCGCCTCAGACAGGCTATCGCGGATGCTTACTCGCCTTTCTTTGGCAAGAAGTTGAACCCCGAGACCGAGGTCTCGATCACAACCGGCGCAAATGAAGGTGAGAGATTAGTATGATATACTTATAGTTGGACATTTGGCACTAACAAGTGACGAAAAAAAGGCATGCTCAGTGCCTTCATGGGCTTCATTGAGGATGGTGATGAGGTCATTATCTTCGAACCCTTCTTTGACCAGTAAGGAGCTCCGATATTGCGAAGGATTGAGGGGATGCTAATTCACTCGATATAGATATATTAGCAACATTGAGATGCCCGGCGGTACTATCCGCTATGTTCCCCTCCACCCGCCTAAGGATGGTGCCACCAAGACTTCTTCTGCATCAGAGTGGACTATTAACTTTGAGGAGCTCGAGGGCGCCATGAACGCTAAGACAAAGATGATTGTAAGCATGCGCTACTAAAGTTCTCATGAATACTCAAGCTAACTGTAGCAGGTCTTAAACTCACCGTAAGAAGGCTTAATTTATAGAGATGAATAAGGTCTCACTCAACTAACTGTATGTTCATAGGCACAACCCCGTCGGCAAGGTCTTCTCACGTGAGGAGCTCGAGCGCATTGGTGAACTTTGTATCAAGTACAACCTTATCATCTTGTCCGATGAAGTCTACGACCGCCTCTTCTACGTTCCCTACACTAGAATCGCTACCTTGTCTCCAGAGCTGTACGAGCGCACTTTGACTGTGGGCTCCGCCGGCAAGGCCTTCTACGCCACTGGTTGGCGTGTTGGGTACCTCATCGGCCCTGA
Source organism: Penicillium sclerotigenum (assembly GCA_928213465.1). Classification (NCBI taxonomy): domain Eukaryota; kingdom Fungi; phylum Ascomycota; class Eurotiomycetes; order Eurotiales; family Aspergillaceae; genus Penicillium; species Penicillium sclerotigenum. The sequence goes on along the minus strand of CAKMRK010000033.1, from coordinate 38,529 downwards.
ACACCTGATTAAGTACGTGGCCGGTGCACACACCCGTATCTGTTACAGCAGTGTGTCTCCTCTCCAAGAAGCTGCCGCTGTCGCTTTTGAGCAGGCAGAAAAAGAAGGCTTCTGGGATGAGAGCCGAACAGACATGAAGGGTAAAATTGAGCGGTTCTGCGAGGTCTTTGATGAGCTAGGTATCCCAGTATGTGAACACTCTAACCCTAACTATCAAGTCTACTCTGCTATAGATTGATTTGGCTGACATCAATATGTACAGTACTCTGATCCTGAGGGTGGATACTTTGTGCTTGCCAACATGGCCTCTGTAAAGCTTCCGGCTGACTATCCATTCCCACCACATGTTGCTAGCCGTCCTCGTGATTTCAAACTCTGTTGGTTCCTCATCCAGGAGGTTGGCGTGGCTGCTATCCCTCCCACTGAATTCTACACTGATGCCAACGCTCACATTGCTGAGGATTACCTCCGCTTTGCGGTGTGTAAGAACGATGATGTTCTGGAGACTGCTAAGGAGCGCTTGAGAGGACTGAAGAAGTATATCACCCAGTAAGCAAATAGACATGCAGGGCTTTGATATGCGAGAAGTGATGAGATATGTATAGAAGTGTTACGATGCCAATAGGAAGTTGGATATAAAGATGCAGGATATGTGCCACAAACCAATTCTCCGTATATCCAGATTCTCTTACATGATTCATCTACATGTACATATTTACTCATGTACAACTACTTTGGTAACTAGCACATATGAACAATGAACCAGGCACAGTAGGACAAGCGCACAAAGACGCGACGGTCTTTGTTTCTATCTAAATACAAAGGAGGGGGCGATCAACTCCCCCTCCGACCCGCCGCCGCCACCGAAATCATAATACATAAATGGGCATCCTGGACCTGGGGGGCATCCACCGAATTCGTACTGATTATATCTCTCTCCAAACCAGCCACCCCAGGTCCAGGACCCCGGTACAAAGAAAAAAGGGCTAGGGAGGGGACGGCTCCCTACCCTAACCACGGCATTTCCAGCTCCATGGGGCCCGTTCCCGCCCCGTCCCAACCGACGCCACGGCGGAATGCCCGCCGGTCCATTGAAAGGACCTCCGAGAATCCTCCTCCGCACGTGCGAGCCACCACGTCGCTCACCGAAGGATGGGTGGCTCGGTGTGCCCTCAGAATCCAATAGTTGGATTCGAAGGCTTCACACACTCTCCGGAAGCCCAACCCCATACAGTGGTTACCGAGCAACGTGGGGCGACGCTCGCTCATGCAGGTCAGATCCTCGCAGTGGCGCCGGTCAGCACCAACCCACTCCGTCTCACAAGCATGCCGCAAACCAAGATGGCTCTTATTGATGGTGCCACCCATCTCGAGTCCCATCTGGCGGCGCAACATGCTGTCCATGTCCTTGTCACTGGCCCACATGTTGTGAGCCCGCATCCAGTCCCGGACAAGCCGGTAAAGATAGTCAACGAGGGCTGGATGTTCAATCGCCGCTGGAGGTAAAGAAGATTTAGCATATAATCTGAAAGGGGGCAATTGTGAGGGTTATATGATGCCAAAGTGAGTGCAAGGGAATTGAGAGTGAACTGAAGATGAACTTATAAGGAAGCTAAAAGGGATATGAAACTTACCGAAGAGACAAATTGCTAGGCACCGGCGGAACCGGTCCTTCTCTTCGGCGTCCTCAAATCGCACACATTGTGCGATTTGAGGTGAACATCGCAGCCCTACGTTACTGGCTGGAGCGTCCGCAGCGTTCACCGGGGCGTCCAGCTCCGCGAACAGGAAGTAGTCGCCTCGGTCGCGGGCGGAGCTGAACCACAGCGCCTGACGATGGCGCTCAGGGCTGTCCCACTGGTGAAGGCACGGAAGCATTGGTGGACCCACGAGATCGTCGTGCGGAATCGAACTAGCCAAGTACGGATCTAGGATTGGTAGCGTCGCGCAAACCCCCCAGTGCCGCTTGGCATCCTCCCACAGGTGGCTCTTGCCGCAGTAGCGGACCAAGGAAAACGGTCCGCACTTAGGGCAAACAACGGAGACCCCATCACCCAAACCACAGAGGACTTGGCAGTCTTTCTCCTCGCAGACAATGCCGACTCTGCTCAAGTCCAACTGTGATTCAGGGGATTCAGGGATCCCGATGTTACCGAACTGCTTGGCTGTGGGAGTTCGTTCATCATCCTCAAACGACTCGGGTGGAGACGGAGAACGACCTTCCACTCCATCGCCCTGAGAGGAAGCACTAGAGACGGGGCGCTCGACGTCGGCACTGTGCGCTTCCTGACGCCTTATCAAGTTTCTGCGCCTCCGTCTCTCTTGCTTTCTCTTTTTGTATGCCCTCTTCTTGCCACATCGGCTAGACTCGGCTGGGCTTTGATCACCTGGCTGAATGATGCCACCTGAACTGGGATCATCTGTTCCAAACCCAGCCGAGTCTGTGGTAGATAAGGCAGAAGAGGCACGTGAGGACGATAGAGGGCGGGCCGTTGGGGACGAGGATTTGGTTCCCTGGCCCCTGAAAAGTCCTGTAATCTTTGGTTAGCATGTATTCAAAGCCAAAAATATGTAAAAGGTGATCGCATACCTAGACTGGCCACATCAAAAGACTCCCGTTGACGCAAGACTGGCTCCTGTACCTTGTGGCCGCCAAGGTACTCTTCAGGGTCTAAATGATAGTCCAAGACTGGCTCCTGTGCCTTGTGGCCGCCAAGGTACTCTTCAGGGTCTAAATGATAGTCAGCAGCTGCTTCAAGAATGATAGAAACTGTAAGAAACTCACCAGAAAACCACACCTCGTCCCTGTTGTCCGAGACAGGGAACCGAAGCCCAACCTCATCCCCCCGCGGAGTAAAGCCCAGCTCATCTGAATCCTCTGCTGGCTCGTTTTCTTCCGCTTTCACTCCCCCTTCCCCCTCATCCTCTTTCTTCCATGAGGCGCTTGTAGGTGTGAAGAAAGATGAAAGTGAGGATGAGAAGGGGGGAGTGCGGGGGGAGAGGTGGGTTCGGGCTGTCTCGAATGATGGAGAAAATGGGGTAGTCAGGTCATCAGGGGTAGTAGGGGACCGGGGGGCATTGACTGGGTGTTGGCCAGCAACTGCCGCAAGTTGCTGCTCAGTCGGGACATCCTGTCGAGCGATGTCCTGCGCTCCCGGAAGTAAGTCATCACGCTGGTCATCACATTGGTCACCACATTGGTCTGTACTGTGGTGTCTGTTGTGATCGGTGACGTTGTCTGCATCCTTCTTTCCTGTATCGGAGCCAGACGAACCAGGCATGCGCTTGCCCTTACCCTTCCCCTTGCCCTTTGACCTTTTGTTGCTCTTCTGGGTATCAATAGTGAGTGTAGAAACCCTCTTGATCAACCCTTTCTTGGTTGGCCTTTTCTCAGTCCATGCATGCTGTCTGGACTTTTCCTGGGGCAACTCTTCCTGGGTTGACTCTTCTTTTGTTGACTCGTGCTCGATCAACTCTTGACTTCCCATTGTCTCCATCGTATGTTCTTGCCCTAACACTGGCTGCTCTGGACTTGGCACAGCTGACGCATCTGACTTTTCGTCCTCAGAGCTTCCTTCTTCAGCTGTGGAATATCCCGGGGCTCTCTCTGGCATTTCCTTTGATGCCTCCCCTCCTTTGTTCTTCTTGGTAGAGGGAGGGGAATTGTTACCGACAACCAACTTTCCAAACAGTTTGCTGTCGTCGCTACCATTCTCTGATATCAGACATTGAGTGCGTAGCCAGATTCGGACTGGAAGCGCCATCCATACGCCGTAAGTGTTCTAGGATATGTTAGCTAAATCCCAAGAAGATTAGTGAACTTTTTATACTGACAGGGTCTTTCTTAGAGAGCTTCTGATAAAACATGTCACGCTCATCAACAGTGGCTATCATCTGCTCCTCAAGTTTCGCCTTCCGCGCACTAACGAACTTGTACTTCAAGATTGGCGATTTTTCTTTCGCCTTCATCCAGCTTACTCGGCAGCCGGATGTCTCCCATGGGGTTGTCCAGTCGATGTAATAGCCACCTCTCTTCGGGTTCCTTGATTCTCGAAGAGCCGGCGCGGAACCAGTCTCAATTTTGCTCATGGCAACCTTCTTCGGAGACGTGAAGAGTGCTTCGATTGCCTGCATGATACCCATCATACCACCTGGGTAATCCGTCGGAATCTTGAATTCAATGCATACGAGCTTGGGGCTTTCAACGACTCCATAAAGATCGCACTTGGGATTACCGTTGGGGTTGTTCTCCACGGCGAATGTCGGCCCTGAGGTCTGCCAGTCCTGAATCTTCAGCTTCAACTGGCCATTGCCCAGAGTGAGCCCAGCCATTTCATCGTTCCACTCTTCTGACTTGAAATGACTCATGCCGATGTCTTCATCTGCGGATCCGCTTTCCTCGGGCAGTGCCATCTCAGTGATGATTGACCCAGGGTTGAGCAGTTCTGGCACTCGGGTCTCGCCTGTGGCATACTGCTTTGTGGTTGAGGAATGGGCCTTTTCGAGGCATTGCTGAGCTTTAGACTCATCTTCGTGTGCCTTAAACTGTTTAATCTCAGCTTGGCTTATCTGAGGGTCATCGGATCTGGGCAGCTGGGTGTATACTTCCGACTTGGCGTTCTGCCCCTGTGCAGATGCAGCTGGTTGAGGATCACGGGGTGAAATCTCACCATCGGAGAACTTGCTCAAGACAGCAGGCATCTCGTATGATGATGATGGTGAACTGTTAAATTAATCTCGTCGGTTAGTGACTCTCCATCGAGTTTTACTTCCCTTGGGATTGGAATACATACTGAGTGAGAATAGGGATACGGTATTTGATGTTATCGGTCGCGTTTTGGTATCAGGCTGACTATGCATTAGCTGAAGTCCATCGATATCTGATACCATGGTGCACAAGAAGGACCCACTTGTGATAGACAAAAGCCTACAGATATCGCTGGCAGTTTATTACCGCTCACTGCATTTTCTGATGTGTCGGTTGAGGCTCATGGATAGGATGCATAAAGAGCTTACCAAGTACTCCTCGGTCGGCATAGGGCCCCTCTTCAGCCCAAGATGGTTTTTAGGAGCTTCAATGATGATAACTGGTGGCAGGATACATCAGCCAAATGCAAGATGGGACATATGTCTTCACAAAAAATGACTTAACGCAGTCAGTCTTCAAGACAGCGGCAGGATGTGAGCCTTTGATCTCATGCGACAGGTTATGCTCACTACCCCCACCATGCATCAGTCAACCGAACAAGTGATACAAGGTCAGAGCAGTACACACAAGCTATCACTGTCTTGAAGGCCAATCATGGTAAGTCATTTGGGAGCCATCTGCGATGACACAACGCGTGAAGATGTGCGACAACTTACTGTGTGGGGTTTCAGTGCTTGGCTCAGCACTATGTGGTGAAACAAGCTTTTGATATATGACACAATGACCTTGGTCAGTCAAAGAGATGAAAAATGAGAAGCACGAACTAAAGTTCATATGTGTGCGGGGAAAAGGGTTTGAAAGAAAGAAGATTTGGAAGAGAAGGAAAAGAAAGGGAGGCAACAAAAGAGGAAAACCTTCGATATTCGACAACAATGGATGAGACAAACAAACTGTGCACGTGCTACCGCCTCGGGGTTTTCGATCAGAAGTCGCGACTAGCAAGACGAATATGGCAGAAATGAGGAGACATATGATACATGTGTCTCTTCTCAGCAATTATTTTGTTGAGGCTGGTCGGACAAATTGAGTGAAGCATTGAGGTATGAAGTTGCGTTGATATCATCAAGCTCTGGGGGACCGGTCCCTTCGTTTACTCGATTCAGACTCAAAAGCTGAAGCTTATATGAGACGGAAGCTTCCGTTGAGTTCCACCCAAAACGTATCAATACCTGATACGGGGAAGCCGTATTGAGCAAACGCCCTGACATGCAATTGGAAAAAATGAGAACGGCGTCAGGATACGACTTGCTTGTCACCTCCACGCAGATACGTGGGGCTTGACATGATGCCGACCTCATGTTTCCTCCCCAACATCCGAGATATCAAGAGCAGGCATCTACTCAGCTAGACTCCAGCTATCAAAATGGGACATCTGTACAGCTATATCGGACGGGAGCAACTTCTGCTCACACCTAACGACATCAAAGACGAAGCGAAAGAACTGCCATGGAGGTTCGGGGGCCATTTTAACAGGAGTGACGGTGTGAGCCAGGTTTCAACTGACCTGGCTTCAATATCTTTTAATACTCCTTGGCCGTAGATTTAGGGATTTAATTTTATGCTGAATGCCGTTATTGCTTTACGTAGAAGTTCCGGAAAACACACCTGAACCATGTACCTGAAGAAGAGATTGCAAAATGTACCACAGAAACTCCAGTGGAATAGTAGCAAGCTCTTAAATAATTGTACAAAAGTATAACACAATGAGTTAATTGGGAATCCGGGAGTCTTCTTGTTAATGGAATTCAAAGCATGTAGTTGCAAGTTGTTAGGGTGTAGATTGGTCACGTGCGGTCACGTTTTGCACGGACCTCGTGAATAGCACGTGACACGGCTCTTTCAACGCCAGCGACCACAACTCGAATAAGCATCAAGTCCATTTTTCCCGTACCCCACCACTTAACGGACCTATAATTATGATAGAATCTATTGCAATATGATTACTTATATTTCTATTGCCCAAAGTTGTACTCGAGGAAATTTTGCTCTGCACTCGAGAGTCGTATTCGGTGAATCGATTCACAGACTATAACACTGGAGTTAAGCGGCAACAGCCAAAACAACTGACCTCCTCCCACCGAGGGAATGTTAAACAACATACATGTCATCTACCCGCATGGAACGGACCAAAATATCTGTATAAGCATGATGTTAGAACAACCAGCCCTCGCTGTCCGGCTATTGGCTCTCAGTCGTGGGCGGCTAAGCGCCCATGGTGGCTATATTTGGCTGTGTGTCCACTCCGGCGCTTTCGACACACACAGTAGCCAGTGAGATGCTTTGATACTGCATGAAACAAACCCTTGCACAGACCCCTTTTCTTCAGTCTTTATTTTTATATCTTCTTTGTTTCGAAATGGTTATTGTTCGCTCTGATTGGCGCTGTCTCGACTATACGGGGTTGGCAAGGTCCATCAAACTGCTTCTTTATGAGCAACAGTGGGCTATTGTCATGTCTGCTGCCGCCCAGGATGTCTGACAGGTTTTAGGTGACGTTTGCTGGCTACTATATTTGAAGATTCATTGTCCCTTGTTTTTTTGGACTCTATTGTTCTCAGTCGATCTATTGATCTATTGATCCTCCCCATTCATTCAACATCTATAAGAAATCATATACACCATGTCCCTCTACTAGCCCGGATTTTTTTTTCCTTTGCTCTCTTTATCTTCCTTTCTTTGAGAACTCCCCTTTTTCTGCACGCTTTGCATAATTTTCCTTGATTTAATTACACCTCCAAGCATTCCTGGTCCTCGCTGGACGAGATCACTCCTAAAATATTTGACAACTATCGCTTTCAAGCAAAATATCACTACAATGGTATTCACCCGATCCGGGCGATCGGTCTTTCCACTGCTCCCGCCCTATGGAGCTCATGATTCAAGCACGGGGCGGATAATTCCTCTACATCCAGATGGTCTCACTCCCTATCTAGGTCTGCGAGCTCGACTTTCACAAGTATGGATCAATCGATGGACAATACTTTTACTGCTTGTCCTCTTCCGAGTATTAATCGCAGTTGGCGACTTGCAATCCAACATGGCATCGGCCAAACGTGAGGCTCTCTCTGCATGCACGTCGGTGGAATCCATGGGTAGCGCGATGGCTTCAATGCCTCATTACCTATCCAGGGGTACCAACGAGCTTGTGGCTTCCTCGGTTGATGAGGCCGTTTCTGCCTTGAAGTCCGTGTTGTTGATGACTATCACGGGAGTCGGGGAGATCCTCTGGTTTGTCATTAATATGATGTACTCCACCTACGCTTGTCTCATTACAATGGCCGTCCGCGGCACAGTAGGAGCTGGCATTGAATTGATCAAGGAAGCTACCGAGTGGATTAACAAGACCCTCAAGACAATCAGTGGCGACATTGAGAGTACCGTCGATAAATACAAAGACGAATTGAACACATTCCTCGAGGCAATCAACAAAGTGGCTAGCGTATTCTCAGACGATCCCAGTCCAATCAACCTCAACAGCACAATCAACACCCTGGAGAATCTGTCTCTTCCATCCTCAGTCAACCGTACAGTTGCAGAATTGGACAGTGTCGTCCTTCCCAACTTCAAAGAGATCCAAAATTACACCAAGACACTCTTCCAAACACCCTTTCAAGAAGTCAAGGATTTGGTCAACGGGACTTTGGGTACCTACAACTTCGATCGGTCCGCTCTCCCAGTCCCTGCCAAGACACAGTTGACCTTCTGCAACGACAACAAAGGAATCAACGATTTCTTCAACGGGGCCACCGAGCTGGCACTAAAGGCACGCAAAATATTTATTGCAGTCCTCATAATTGCTGCCATATTGGTGTGTATTCCAATCGCGTGGCAAGAAATTCGCCGATGGCGCTCAATGAAAGAGCGCTCCCAGCTGGTTCGGAAGGAAGCCCACGACCCAATGGACGTTGTCTATATTGTCTCACGGCCTTACACTGCCGCTGCAGGTATCAAGGCAGCAAGCCACTTCAGTAACAGTCGCCGACAGATCCTTGTGCGATGGGCCATTGCCTACGCAACATCCCCACCTGCTCTTTTCGTTCTAGCTCTTGCACTGGCAGCACTATTCTCTTGTCTGTGCCAATACCTGCTTTTACATTCGGTGAGGCAAACGATCCCCACGCTGAGCGCGGAAGTGGGAGAATTCGCAGACAAGGTCGTTGACGCACTAGAAACTGCGTCGACAGATTGGGCCACCGACGCCAACAAAGCCATCATCAATCTGGACAACGATCTAAACCACAATGTCTTTGGCTGGGTCAACACCAGCACGCATGCCATCAACGGAACTCTGAACTTCTTCATCTACAACACATCCAGCGTTCTCAACGAAACCTTCAAAGGTACCATTCTACAAGAGCCCGTCTACGAGTTGTACGAGTGCCTCATCGGCCTCAAAGCAGAGGCACTCCAAAAGGGTCTGAACTGGGTAGCTGAACACGCACATATCTCCCTCCCCACCCTCCCGAATGACACATTCTCCGCTGGTGCCGCCTCCAGCATAAATGACACCTCCAATCCCTCTGACAGTTTCCTCGCCGATGCAGGCGACCAGACAGCCAACAAAATCACCGAGGTCGTCATTAGCGTGATCAACAAACTGGAAGCAGCCTTGCGAATCGAAGCCATCATCGCCACGATCATTCTCCTACTCTGGGTGTTCATCGCCTTGATTGGTATCACTCGCGTCATGATGCTTTTCTGGAGTCATGATAAGCACCGCGGCGAGGGGGGACAGGGTCATACCCTGGATCCTGTACCCAATGGTGGACCACGAACCCAGGATCCGAATGGCTTTTCTGAAGTTCCACTCACTGCTATTCCGAGGAATATGTCTGAAGATGGGCACATTGTTCCCCAGTACACTGCAGCAGCAGCAAATTCCGTACCTGTGCGTAATGAGGCGTTATATGGTGATGAGAAGGTTGGTTTCGCTGGGCAAAGGAGCTATGAGCATGCGTTGCAGGTGGACTCGGGTCCTGATCTGAGGGGAAGTAGCTACGTTGAATATGACGTGAAACAATAATGGGAAATATATTCCTGTCTTCCTCTATTTCTTGATCTTCGCTTTTCTGAAGAAAACTGTGCTCGCATTTCATTGCACTTGCTGTTGCTCTTGTCATTTGTTTCTATATGGAGCTGGTGTTCTGTCATAATAATTCCCAATAGGATAGCATTTCTAGTTTAGAATCAAAAACTTCACTTGATTTATAAAAATCATAATTTCCCATCTGCTTGTCCTGTTAACCATATCCTAGAACTACACCCCATACAACACGTCTTTCAACCTCAGTATAAACCTGGATAGAAAATATTTCAATCTAATTGTCTGACTATATTAGACAACAATTCCAAGACATGACATATTTTCATACAAATCGTCGGCCACAAATTCACAATCACTATATGGCAACAAAGAAGCTCTTCTCCCCCTCCTTGGGCTGCACTCTCACTCTCTCAATAATCGGATCAGCGCAGCTAACCCGAATACGCTCAGGGGTAGCAGGGGACTCCAAAGAGAGCACGTCATTCACGTTCCACTGCTTACGTGCAGCCTTCAAAGCGTCACGAATAGCAAAGAAGACCGCACTACCCATAAACAAGGGCGGCTCACCGACTCCACGCGAGCGCTGAATGGTGCGTAAGTTCTCCCACTCCACATCCTTAAGCAGACTCACATTGAAAATCTGCGGGATATCACGGAAGCCAGGGATTTTGTAGTTGCCAGGACCTCTGGTGAATATCTGACCAGAGGCACGGTGCCAGAGACTCTCTTCGGTAGTGAAGAGACCTTGTCCCTGTACAAAGGCGCCTTCGATCTGGCCGTAGTCAACTGAGGGGTTGATACTGCGGCCCACATCCATCTTTATGTCGGCGCGTAGAGGCGTCCAATCACCGGTCAGTGTGTCGATCTGAACTTCAGCTGCCGTGACACCTTGTGTGAAGTAATAGAACATCTGGCCGCTGTTCTCGCCCCATATGTAGCCGATATCGGGAGTACGGTAGTATCCTTGTGCGGAGAGGTTGACGCGGGCGAAGTAAGCCTCATGGGCAAGCTCCTTCATGGTAGCATTGGGCATTTTCTCGCGGAAGGGACGTAGGCGCTCGTTAAGTTGTTCGCATGCATTGAAGATGGCATAGCCGTTGAGATCAGAGCTTGCTGAAGCAGCAGTTGCGGAGGTGTTGGCCACTGTATTAGTCGCTGTCTCGGAAATGAAAACATTCGCCTGCGGAACTTGCAATGCTTCGGCCGCGATCATGGTCATCTTTGTGTGAAGGCCTTGTCCCATCTCAACACCACCGTGTGCTACAAGAACGCTGCCATCATGGTAGATGTGAACCAAAGCTCCTGCTTGGTTCAAGAAGAGAGCTGTAAAAGAGATACCAAACTTCGTTGGCACTATCGCCATTCCACGCTTGGACCACTTGTGCTGCGCGTTGTATTCCTCAACAGCCTTCCGACGCTCGTTGTAGGAGCTCTCTTCCATAACTTGCTTGTACATCAACGGCACATACCAATCTTTGAGAGGCTGGTTGAAATGCGTCGTATCATCTGACTTATACATATTGATGGCCCGAATCTCTTCGACTGGAATGTCCAGATGATCTGCAATCTCCGATATATAACACTCGGCGAAGAACAAGCCTTGCGGGCCGCCAAAGCCACGGAAAGCTGTGTTTGAAACAGTATTGGTTTTGCAGATCCGGCCGCGCAAATTGACATTTGGTATTTTATACACGCCATCGATGTGTGACAAGCTTCGCTCGACGATTGCACCAGATAGATCTTGCGTGTGACCTCCATTGGCAAATACGTCTGCATCAAGCGCAAGGAGTTTTCCTTCTTTGGTCACGCCAACCTTCCATCGACAGAGGAACGGGTGACGTTGACCGGAAGTCAATATATCTTCATCACGATTGAGCATACATCGGACAGGTCGTTTTGTTTTTGCAGCGGCAACGGCACAAATACCAGCCAGCTGAACAGATCGTGACTCCTTGCCGCCAAAGCCCCCACCAAGTCGCTTCACGCGCGATACAATTTTATTCGAAGATACTCCTGTCACCTGAGCGACATAGGCTTGTCTACAAACGATTAGCTTAAATTCTGTGATGAGACACGGTCCAATATATAGCTACTCACGTTTCGGTAGGATTCTGGGTACCACTCCAGATCTCCATTTCACCATCCTCCGGCTTTGGAATTGCCACACAGGCTTGTGTCTCCAGGTAGAAGTGCTCCTGGCCACCCATTCGCGAGACTCCAGTAAAGATGTGGTCAGCTTGTTTGAAAGCTTCCTCAGTATCACCATTCTTGATGTAGCGATAGTGCTCAAAGTAAGACTCCGCCTCGATGGCCTCCTCCATTGTAAGGATACTTGGGAGGTCTTCATATTCGACCTTGACAGCCCTCATACCTTCCTCGGCGATCTTAGCGCTAGTCGCCAGAACCACACCAATCGGTTGGCCAGCAGTGGTAACTTCATCGACCGCGAAGAAAAGCTCGTCGGACTTGGGTTGCCCCCACCAGTTTGCCTGGGGGTTAGGAAGATCCGTATGGTCCACATAGTCCACAACGCCCGGAATTTCCAATGCCGTGGATGTGTCAATGCTGAGGATCTTGGCATGAGGTTTGGTAGACAGAAGCATGCAGGCGAATAACTCATTCTGTTGCACCGGAATATCATCTGTATATTGAGCCGCTCCTGTGGACTGTTTCAGCGCTGCAACATGCGGAGTCGCTCGTCCAAGAATCTCCTGTTGATAGGCGACGGAGCTCTCAAGATCTTTTGCTCCTGTAGAAATTTCTCTCTCAATTTCAGCAACAACATCTGGATCCAAATCTGAAGCCTTGACCTCGAGTCCTGAAAGTACATCGTAGTAGAATCGGTAGAAGAATCCCAAAGCCAGAGACTTCCGGTAACTAGCCATACCACCAGGAACTCCAAATGGCAAGTTGAAATCCTGCTCCAGCGCGCTCATGACGCCCTCTAGAGTCGCGGGGTTCGTAAACTTCTTGCCAACCAAAAATGCCTCAGCATTCTTCGCTGAGACGGTCATGGCTGCCATACCACCAAACACAAGATTGGCGCTGACCACATCATTGGTCTCGGAGAGAGTCACACGTAATGCGGAGTTGACAATGGCAATATCATCGTCCTTCCGCTTGGACTGTTTGTAGGCTCGGATGTGTTCTCCCTGCGCCTTCGCAACTGGAATACGCAAGCTAGCGATGATTGCATTAGAAGCAAGGGCAGTCTTCCTATATCCTTGGAAGAATTCGGTCATTGGAATTTTAGTCTCGCCTTCGAGGGACTTTGCCACAAGGATAGTGTTGGTGGCTACCAAAACTGGGTTGAGATCAGAGATGGGCGATGCAGTGGCCAGGTTACCCGCCGGGGAAGCGACATTTCGGATCTGACGCCCAGCGAAATAGAGCAACTGTTTCTTGATCGCTTTGAAAGGTTGGCCTCTAGCATGGCCGTATTTCTCCACCGCTAGGTCGCAGATGTGTTCAAGGTCTGTTAAAGACACATTTGCACCGATCTCCAAACAATCATCATGCAAGGTAAATTGTCGCAATTCGGGGATATCTCCCAGGTAGACGGAGGCGGGGTATCGCATTGCCTTGAACTTAATCTCAATTTGCGTCTCCGTGCTCCCACCAATTAGTTTAGCATCTGGGTGGACGTTCTTAATCTGCAACAGTTGCTCGACGGTTACTGGTCGGTACCATTTCTTCTTCTTGTTGCCATATGCTAAGGGTCGATATTCGTGTTTTCGCAGTGCTGCAGGGAAGATCAACTCTGTGTCTGGACTGTATGGTTTGAATTCCGGGGCAGGAAATTTGTAATCGACTGTCTCGTTCTCGCCACTCTTGGTGGAAGACCCTTTACAGCAACCACCGGAGCCCTTTTTCTCCATGCAGCAGCCCGACCCCCCATTGGCAGAGGCCTTTCCGCAGTTGTTGGTTGAGTTGAAGCTCTGAGCAGCATCTAGAATAGGTCGGTAACCCGTGCAGCGGCAAAGGTTCCCATCGAAGGCTTCTTCAACATCATGCGCCGAGGGAGATGGGTTATTTCGTAGCAAGGCATAAAGAGACTTGAAACCATCTGTCAACTTCACATGCCCCCAAAAACGCAAATCAAAAGAAAGAATCACACAGGCGTACCATGACTATTCCAGGAGTACAGAAACCACATTGACTTCCATTACCGACCGCAATCCGCTGCTGGATGGCGTGGGGATCTTTCACATTCCCAATCCCTTCGACTGTGATAACGTGCTTACCGTCAATGCTAACGAGTGGAGCAATACAGGCATTCACGGAGGCATGGTAGATTTTCTTCGTTGTAGGATTGATATGGGAAACGACCTATTGACCGTATTACGATCTGGTTAGCACTAGATGCGTAACCCAATATGGTTGAATCAAACCCACCACAGTGCAAGCACCACAGCCTCCCTCGGCACACCCGAGTTTTGTACCTGTCAACCCGATACCCCGCAGGTATTCCAGTAGAGTCACTTCCGGGTTGATCGTGTCTATCGCAACCTTGGTGCCGTTGAGATAAAACCGAATTGTGTCATCCCAGTCCTCAGTCAATGCAGACAGGCTAGTCAGCTTCTCAACTACGACTGTGGAGTCCATCTCTAGGATTCCCGGCGCCATGGTGGAAATGTGGAGATTGTGGCGATATTTAGAGGTAGGCTTTCAAGGGTGACTTCAGGTGCGCATCTTGGCTTTTATAGCAAGTTGGGACTTTTGCAACAACCTAAATCTATTACTAAAATGAAGTCATCAAGAATTCAGGAATTCAGTATCAAAGGAGGGGAATTCCAGATAAAATCAGTTCTCCAGATTCGATATCAGGTGCCCCCCCACTTGGGGGTCTTGTTATCTTTGCGGGGATCGCCACTGTCCGATGAGAAGTCAGGTGACCGTCGGGTTCCGCCTTGGCATTTCCAGGGTTCTGCTGGGATCACTACCTACGCGTTGGATGTATATAATAAGTCTTGAATCTCTGCCCACTTGATAAAATTTCTATATCTGAATTACGCTACAAAAGATATGTTACAGTACATATATGAAAAGAAATGATCCGTAGATGGTAACCCGTAAATGCACGCTCAGGGCCTCGAGCCTGCAAAGGCTTTCTCTTCCTCCTCCCACTTCTTGCGTTCAACGACACTTCGGGCCCTATAAAATGACTAAATTAGCAAGAGTCTGTAAAACATTACATACAAGGCAACGACTTACCGATAAGCCTTAACAAAACGCCAAACCTCTGTGTCTGCAAGGTTCCAAGCCTCAACAACATCTTTGATGTTGATGCGGTTCGTTTCCTTATTCTTAATTACCTCGCGGGCCTTTTGGATGAGTTCATATTCTTTGCCGACTCCTTGCTCGCTTGGTGTGTGATCCTGAGCGCTCTTGGCGGAGTCTTTGTCGTTCTCCGTGGCGGGATCAATCTTACTCCCACGAGGGATCTTGAAACCAAATTGCCATTCAAACTCATCCAAGAGTTCGGAAGGCAGACTCTGGCCTGCCTGTGCAGGAATAGATTCCACTGTCATCCACAAAGAAGTTCCGACAGCATCTTCGCCTGCAACAACCTGCTTGAAGATCACTCCCCGGTATGAAGAACCCAATTCGGCTCCAAGATGTTCCTTAGTCACCTCAGACAACCACGCGTCGCGCTCGGTTTCCCGGCGAACTTGTGGCGTAGTGATCTCCTCTGAGTTCTTCTGCAGGCTGATAAGAGTGTAGGGGTGAGGAAGGGTACCGATGGTGAACAAGAAAGTGGTGTTTTTATAGGTTGAAGGCTGACTGATACGCATGGGTTGCTTTGCAGACCCAGACCCACATGGGCGGCATTCGGGTTCATTGGGTGGACACGAGTCGGGAATGGGCGACTCGGGGCACTGGATAAGAGCCTTTGCCAACCGAAGAGCGGGTTCCACCAGGGCAGTAGTGTGCTGAGGGAACGGTTTGAGAACGGCCAATCCGGCGGGGAAGGAGCTATGGAAGTGATTGTGGAGGTGGGAGTTAATTAGTTGGACAAGAGCTAGCTGACCACTCGCAGGATTCTGGGTCATCTTTTCATGCACAGCAGGGTAGTGAGAGGTGATGGCCGCAGATTTATAAAACGCCAAAGAGCTCGGCGGCTCGACCTTGAACGACTCCGGTGCAATCAAATCAACAAAGGACTGGGTTTTGTCATCCACCTTCTGGACTGCGCTCTGAACGGCCGCATCGATCCGCGACTTGTCTGCCGAGTAGAGGCCATTCTTGAGGTTTTCAAATCGGGTAATTGACTCTGGGACGCTCCCCCAGCGAAGATATGAAAGCATGGGATCATCATAACGCGCCATGGGGAAGCAGTGGAAGTCCGCAAGCAAGCCGGTGCCCATGTGCCCCCACGCAAGCCAGGCGAACACCTCGTTCTGTGTTTTGGGTGCAAGTTTCCACTTCTGAACCAGTTCATAGTTAGGGTTTTTCATCGCATCGCCCGGAGTCAATACCACAGGCTTGAATCCTTGCGCAAACCATGCCCGGCGCCACGCGAGAAGCAATTCCGCATCGGCATTCTGCAACTCCTTGAGATCCTTGCCATTGGCTTTACTGGGGTTGTATTTCGCATCGTAGTACGTGTAGATCGGTCGACGTTCGCGGAGGGGAGGAAGGACGGAGCGATTCTCATCCAATGTGATGGCGGAGGAGAATGGGTTCAACCATTCGAGGGTGCTGTACCATTTCGACTCGCCATGTGTGCTGTTGGTCTGTTCCTCGGGCTGCTCGTGAGAGGAAGGGCGGAACGACGGCAGGTGGAAGTTGCTTAATGAAGGTAGCTTTGGTGTGGGCACAAACTTGGCCGGGCCTGTGGCTGATTGTTCGCCGGCATCAGGCACTGGAGAGGACGAGAAAATGAAAAGCAAAAGCGCGACGAAAACAATTACAGACAGGAGTGCTGTACTCCTGTGAGGAATCATCTTTCCAACATTCAAACCAAAGGACCTTTATAGAGGCCCGTCAAAAGTAGAAAAAAAAAATACGTGTGGCTTTAGACCGCGACACTTCTCCTGAAACTCCACCTCGAACGAAGACCAGATTTGGCCAATGTAGTCTTGGCAAGAAAATGAAACTCAGCACAATTTCAACTGAATCTTTTGAGCTGAAGTATGTTTTTAACTTAGCTTCCAATGATGAGCCAAGTACAAAATAGAATACCTTTGATAATAAATCTTTCTAGGATGGGGATGCTGATTCCTTGCCTGAGATCGAAAAGCAGGTGATGACTCAGCCAATCCATTGGCCAAGTGGATACCTTAAATGACCTCATCGGAAGAGTGGTCCGTACATTTATATGTATGTTGTGAACCCCTAGAGTATGGAGTATAAAGCCTCTTGGTTAATAACCAGATATATGTTCAATATATTCTGTTTTCTCTCTTTAGGTAAACAAGCTAGTTAACACTTTATATACATATGGCGTTCATTCACAAACAACCAGCAGTGATTCACGAACACTTTATGTCTTTGAAGGTACCTTGACCTAGACCAATGGTGAAGGCTTTGTAATACATATCTCTTACATATTTCAGTAATGTTCCAATATACAATAGATACCTTAAACTACCGGAATATACTATATTGTACATATTTACTTTGATCTTCTCATCTATATGCCGTCTTACCCCATATCAGACCTCTACGGTAGTTGGGTTCATATTCTCAGCACTCCAAGAATAGCTAACTAGGGCAAGGATTGTTTCGAGGCGCTAAAACATTTAATGGAGAGATTAAATGAAGGGAAATAACCAAACCTCCTTGTACAATGTACTGTGTACTACAATATGATGCCTATAATGCACAATCTCGCCTCGGTTCTGCCAATCTGTACCGCCTAGCCTGGCAACTCCGACGCCACCCCACCATGTGAAAGGCGGTGAATACTCTGTGGGGAAAACAGCTCATCAGCGCCTCAATTCTCATTGGCAGAAATAGCGGCGAGATCGGACTTTTCCACTATGGGGGGGTAATTTTAATATTGAGTCATCGTATCTTCCATTTTTCAACTATTTTGAACATACTGCAATTATGGCTGTGGGAACGGCCTCTTTGCAGGACCGCCTGGAGATATGGGCACAAAGGTTGAACAACCTGACTGTCTCTCCATTGACCCGCGATTATCCCGACACACAAAAGACCGACAGCAAGAGAGTCATTGAAGCTTTTGAGTCTCTTCGGCTCCCCAAGGAGAAGCTTTCGGACTCATCATCCGGCTTCACTGCTTTCCTGACTGCATTCATTATTTTGGTAGCGCGATTGACCGGTGATGAGGACATCGCTGTGGGCACAAACTCCAACGAGGATGGTCGTGCATTCGTCATCCGGGTCCCCATTGATACCTCGGAGTCTTTTGCCCAGCTCTATGCCAAAGTAGACAAGGTATGTATGCATGTTTCTTGCTATAGGGTTTACCGCTAAAAGCCTTGCAGGCATACAAGGAGGGCTCTTCTCAAATCGTGCCCTTGGGCAGCCTTCGCTCGTACATCCAGGACAAGTCCAAATCCGAGCGCACACCGGTCCTCTTCCGATTCGCCGTATATGATGCCCCTGCTGCCTCACAAGATTACCCTGCAAACACCTTCGATACTACCGATTTGGTGGTTAATGTTTCACCGGGTTCAGCGGAGGTCGAATTGGGCGCATACTACAACCAGCGTCTCTTCTCGAGTGCTCGTATTGCCATAATTTTGAAGCAACTAGCCAGTATTGCTAGCAATGCTGCTGCCAATCCGGATGAGGCTATCGGCCATATCGACTTCATGACCGAGGATCAGCGCGCACTCTTGCCCGACCCAACATCCAATTTGAACTGGTCTAACTTCCGTGGTGGCATCCACGACATTTTCACTGCCAATGCAGAAAGCCACCCAGACAAGTTGTGTGTGGTTGAAACTCAATCGAGCAGCTCCCCTCACCGCGAGTTCACATACCGCCAAATCAACGAGGCCTCCAACATCCTCGGTCATCATCTAGTACGGTCTGGCATTCAGCGAGGAGAGGTTGTCATGGTTTATGCCTACCGTGGTGTGGACCTGGTGGTTGCTGTCATGGGAATCTTGAAAGCCGGCGCGACGTTCTCTGTTATCGACCCTGCTTATCCTCCGGAACGTCAGAACATCTACCTTGACGTTGCCCGTCCCCGCGCTTTGGTGAACATCGCCAAGGCTACAAAAGATGCAGGTGAGCTTGCGGACATCGTGCGTACTTTCATCGATGAGAATCTTGAGCTCCGCACTGAAATCCCTGCGCTTGCCCTACTCGATGATGGAACCCTCACCGGTGGATCAGTCAATGGTCAGGATGTCTTCGCCAACGACGTTGCACAGAAGTCCAAGTCTACTGGTATCATCGTTGGTCCTGACTCTATTCCCACCTTGTCTTTCACATCCGGCTCGGAAGGCCGCCCGAAGGGCGTTCGTGGCCGACACTTCTCTCTGGCCTATTATTTCCCTTGGATGTCTGAGACTTTCAAGCTCACTCCAGATGAGAAGTTTACTATGCTTAGTGGCATCGCTCACGATCCTATTCAGAGAGACATTTTCACCCCATTATTCTTGGGTGCTCAACTCTTGGTGCCCGCTAGGGAGGACATCCAAAACGAAAAGCTTGCTGAATGGATGCAGAAGTATGGTGCCACCATCACTCACCTTACGCCTGCTATGGGTCAAATTCTTGTCGGTGGTGCCTCTGCTCAATTCCCTGCTCTTCACCACGCATTCTTTGTCGGCGATATTCTGATTAAGCGAGACTGCCGCTCACTTCAGGGACTTGCCCCTAATGTCAGTATTGTGAACATGTACGGAACAACTGAGACACAGCGCGCTGTCAGTTACTTTGAAATTCCTAGCTACGCCAGCAATGAGGGCTACTTAAACAATATGAAGGATGTGATTATGGCTGGTCGCGGAATGTTGGATGTGCAGATGCTGGTCGTGAACCGCTATGACCCCACTCGTCTTTGCGCTATTGGAGAGGTCGGCGAGATCTATGTTCGTGCGGCGGGTCTTGCAGAGGGCTACCTTGGTTCCCCGGAACTGAGTGCGAAGAAGTTCCTTACCAACTGGTTTGTTAAGCCTGAAGTCTGGGCGGAAAAAGATCAAGCCGAATCCAAGAACGAGCCCTGGCGCGAATTCTACGTTGGTCCTCGTGATCGCCTTTATCGCAGTGGTGATCTAGGCCGTTACACACCATCTGGAGATGTCGAATGCTCTGGCCGCGCCGACGACCAAGTGAAGATTCGTGGCTTCCGTATTGAACTTGGAGAGATCGACACCCATCTTTCTCAGCACCCTCTGGTCCGTGAAAACGTGACCTTGGTGCGAAGAGATAAGGACGAGGAACCCACGTTGGTCAGCTACTTTGTGCCCAATATGAACAAGTGGGCATCATGGTTGGAGAGTAAGGGCCTTAATGATGAGGACTCTGAAGCTGAGGGTATGGTTGGTCTGTTGCGACGCTTCCGTCCTCTCCGTGATGATGCTCGTGAGCATCTCCGGAGTAAGCTTCCTACATATGCAGTGCCGACCGTTATCATTCCCCTTAAGCGCATGCCTCTGAACCCGAACGGCAAGGTTGACAAGCCCGCACTTCCATTCCCAGACACCGCAGAACTGAGCGCCGCCGCACCCCGCCGCGGCTCGTCTGCGGTACAGGCCCTCTCTGAAACCGAGCAGATCCTGGCTCAAGTCTGGGCCAAGCTCATTCCCAATGTGACGTCTGAGATGATTGGGCCGGATGACTCCTTCTTTGATCTCGGTGGCCATAGTATTCTCGCACAGCAAATGTTCTTCGAGCTTCGTCGTAAGTGGCGTGTTATTGACATCAGTATGAATGCTATCTTCCGCAGCCCGACTCTCAAGGGCTTTGCTGGCGAGATTGACCGCCTGTTAGCAATGGAATCATTTGCAACTAGCGATGATAAGACTCTAGCTGTGCAAGCTGCTAATGAGCCAGATGACGAGTACTCGAAGGATGCCGTCAAGCTTGTGGATGAACTGCCTAAGACATTCCCTCAGCGTACCGAGGCTATGCTCACTAGTGAACCCACAGTGTTCCTTACTGGAGCCACTGGTTTCCTGGGCGCGCATATCCTCCGAGATCTACTTACCCGTAAGTCTCCTTCTACTAAGGTCATAGCTCTGGTTCGGGCAAAGACCGAGGAGCAGGCACTTGAGCGACTTCGTTCCACTTGTCGCGCATATGGTTTCTGGGATGAAACATGGACCCACAAGCTGCAAGCCCTCTGTGGTGATCTTGGAAACCCGCAGTTTGGTCTTTCCCAGTCAGTGTGGGATGACCTTACCAATCGCGTCGATGCTGTGATTCACAACGGAGCTCTTGTCCACTGGGTCTACCCCTATGCGACTCTGAGACCGGCCAATGTTTTGGGTACTATCGATGCCCTCAAGCTGTGCGCTAGCGGAAAGGCCAAGCAGTTTGGCTTCGTCAGTTCGACCAGTGCTTTGGATAAGGATCACTTCGTCCAAGAATCCGAACGTATCATCGCCGCTGGTGGAAATGGTATTAGCGAAGACGACGATATGGAGGGCAGCAGAGTTGGCCTTGGAACCGGTTACGGTCAAAGCAAATGGGCTGGAGAATACCTTGTCAAAGAGGCCGGCCGCAGAGGCCTAAGGGGAACCATTATTCGCTCCGGATATGTTCTTGGTGATTCGGTCACTGGAACGACCAACACTGATGACTTCCTCATCCGTATGCTCAAGGGCTGCATTCAAATTGGCCTTCGCCCAAATATCTTCAACACCGTGAACATGGTGCCTGTCGACCATGTAGCTCGTATTGTCATTGCCACTACCTTCCACCCACCTTCCACAGGCGTTAACGTCGCCCATGTTACTGGACACCCTCGTTTGCGCTTTAACCAGTTCCTTGGTGCGCTAGAGCTCTACGGATACAATGTTCCCCAGGTTGACTATGTGCCTTGGTCCACTTCCCTTGAGCAATATGTCAACAGTGGCGAGCACGATGACAAGGAGTCTCAGCATGCTCTGTAAGTTCC
Organism: Penicillium sclerotigenum; assembly: GCA_928213465.1. Taxonomy (NCBI): domain Eukaryota; kingdom Fungi; phylum Ascomycota; class Eurotiomycetes; order Eurotiales; family Aspergillaceae; genus Penicillium; species Penicillium sclerotigenum. The sequence goes on along the minus strand of CAKMRK010000033.1, from coordinate 16,731 downwards.
ACGCTTTTTTTCGGTCATTAACGGATATTGACTGATCCTCTCTAGTATGCCCCTTTATCACTTTGTTACCACAGACCTTCCCTCCAACACAAAGGCTCCGGAATTGGATGATACAAACGCAGCAACGGCTCTGCGTGCCGATGCTACCTGGTCGGGTGTTGACGCATCAGCCGGTGCTGGCGTGACCGAGGAATTAGTTGGCTTGTACGCCTCGTACCTTGTTCAAACCGGTTTCCTCCCCGCACCGACCGTCGCCGGAGCCCGCCCTCTACCTGCTGCTCAAATCAGCGAGGAACAGAAGAAGACTCTGTTGAGTGTTGGTGGCCGCGGTGGTGCATCTTGAAATTTATAAGAAAGATTCATGTACTTATTCTGAGTTCAAAAAGCATTTGCACTTCTAAGCCTCCTATTCAAATATATATTCAATTGAGCCATTAAAAATGTGGCTTGTACTGTATACGACCCTTATAGTTCGGAGTCGTTCGACTCTATCGAAGACGCCCGATTCGCCGATCTGCCCGTTTCATATTACTCGGGACTCGCCGTTTTCCCTCTCCACTATCTACACCTATCACTTGGAAATTTATATAGCTTAAAAAAATATCCTCTTTCTTGCTCTCGTCTGTATCACTTTCCATTGTTAGTATTCCATCATGCTTGAAGGTAAGTGTGTGAGCGGTGTTTATGCGCGTTCTTGGCAATTCAAGTTCCCCATCAATTTTTCCCGCTTTCTTTCTTATCTCTTATTGCACCCGATCGAGACTGTCGGAGCTCTGTGAAACGTACCGGTTGTTGGGATTAATTGTCTCCCTGATCATCTGGGTAATCCTCTGGTCTCTCTCGGTCGGCCTTCAGTTCACCAATTCCTGTCATTACCCACCTTCCTCCCTTTTCCCCATCATGGGTGCTGCAAGACTCACCGGGCGAACCGGTCTCATTGCGCGTGCAGTGGGGGACTCCAGGTACTCACCTGGTTCCCTGCTTACGACTCAGTCTCGAGTGACGCGCAGCATGACTGCTGTGTCCGCGCCTCTCATCAAGCCCTTCTCAACCTCCACTCCCTTCTCCTGCGCCAGCCACCAGAGTACCAGCGCAGCATCACACTCGAGCGTAGACACGCATTCCAAGCCCAAGACCCAGACTGACATCGCTGGTGCGGATCCCACAGATCGATATGCAGCAGGCCTGCGCCTGAACAAAGAATGGGCTGCACAGACAGCCCGCAACCACCCCGACCTCTTCCCTACCCTTGCCACAGGCCAAACACCGCAGATTCTGTGGATCGGGTGCTCCGACTCGCGTTGTCCGGAAACCACCTTTTTAGGTCTCGAGCCCGGTGACGTCTTCGTGCACCGTAACATCGCCAACGTCCTCCACCCAGGCGACCTCAGCTCCTCCGCCGTTATCGAATACGCTGTGCAATATCTGCGCGTCAATCACGTTGTGGTGTGTGGGCATACATCCTGCGGTGGTGTCGCGGCCGCCATGGGCAATAAGAACCTGGGCATTTTGGACCCGTGGCTATTCCCCCTTCGCCAGCTGCGTGAGCGCAACCTCAAACTTCTGCAGGCATTGCCCAGTGATGAGGCGGCGGCGAAGCTGGCTGAGTTGAACGTTCGCGAGGGCTTGAACATTGTCAAGCAGAAGAGTGTCGTGTTGAATGCTATCCGCAAGCGGGGACTTCAGGTCCATGGCTTGATTTATGATGTTGGGTCGGGTGTGCTCAGTGAATTGGACACGGAGGATTCGGAGGAAGTTATTAGGGCTCGTCTGACGGCTTTCCAAACGGAATGAGTTAGCGGGGTTTTTTCGGAGTTGGGTGGGTTTTTCGGCCGAAGGCCAATTTCTCGGGAATGTAACATAAGTGAGATACATAGAACATCTCTAGATAGCAGTGGGTGTATATTTGATGAATTGATGGATATAAACACGTTAAACAAAAGATTCTCTTTTTTTTCCCCTTGGGAAATGTCGGGGCTATGTACTACCCTTCATAAATATTTATTATTGTATGGCATGATGTGTGGATCAGGGGATCCGCAATAGCCCAACGGGCAGCAGATCGTGTAAGATCAATCACTGTGAAATATCTTTATATTGTGTTCGGATCCAATAAGAGGCTTTTGACATTGTAAGGTTCTATAAGTATATTGTATATTGTTTACACATCTTGTGTTGGTGCCAGATACATAGTAGTAAGTTATGAGGATTAGGTATATTTAGTATAGCAACTCCATATAAAAGGTACATTATTAACACAGCATTAGGCATTACCTAGGCTTGCTCCTATAACACTTTTATTGGTCTTTCTAGTTCTCTTTATACCCTGGAAATATTCTAACGGTGATTAGTGACCTAGTGATTAGTGACCTAGATGGTGTAAGTATGACTCCTTCACCGTATTCGGGCTATTGACTAACAATGGTCATTTGCTGAAGAGAATACCTTAACCACAATTACCGCAGTATAGTCTACTAAATCATACAGACTTCATCCGGCAAAATCACAAGGTGTAATACCTACATGTAGGTAGCGACATAAAACGTCATGCCCGTGGACATGTAGGGCAAACATACATCCTTCCATGGATAGATGAAGGTATAACGGTAATCCCCTCCTTCCCTCTCTGAGTACTTAAGTTTCCTTTAACCCCTTAGATATAAGCCTTCTTTTTTCCTCTTCAGTTTCTCTGACATTCATCATGGCGATCGAAGTTTCAGGTGGAGTCAGTATGTATAAGGCCCCTCCAGAATTTGACTACCATTCACCTAGACTAATGATCAAAGCCACTGGCGATAGTGCCACAAACCCCAAGGCCAAGGATATTCAGTATGAGCCTGTGGGTACCCTCTGTGATTTTCGCACCCTCTACCAGACAAAGCCCGATGCATACGGCCAACGGTCATGGAGCAAAGAAGTACCCGTCGACTTGCCTGATCCTGTCGAGGATGCAGAGTCAGCACAATACGCACTTCTCGTGAGGAAAAAAAAGTGCTATAATGGACGCAGGAGCTTGTCGATCCATTCCATCGTAGTACAAAGCGAGCGCCTCAAGGAATTCTTGAAAAAGGCACTAAATGACTATCCCGGCGTCACAACGACCTTGCAGCGCCTTGAGATCCAATCACCTTTCCAGCCGTTTGTTCATCGATGGGAATCAATCACTAAACTGCGAGATGAAGAGCAGGACCCAACAACCAAGGCTCATGTGGATATGTTCTACCGCATCATGGACGAGGAGCTCAGGGATGTGATTGACCGCAAGAACGACCTGGTTGCCAAGGGGGTCATCACTCACGAGTTGGTTTGGACCATCCTTGAACCTCAAGATGTGGTCCTTTCTTCAACCGATGGAATGTTACGTGCGTATTCGCTCACGCAGGCATTATCGAATGGTGAACCATCGCAAAATGATCATTTCCAAGTCAACTACATTGATTTCAATGGAAGCAAGTTCGGATACACATCCACGCATTTCTTGATACCCAGATTTGCGGGCACTGTGCCCATTACCTCATTGCCCATCTTTCCACTCAGGTACCACCCAGAAAAAGATACTGTCCAAGACATGTTGACTGCACGGGGAAAGAAGTGGGAAGAGCACCAGGGGTACCATTTCAAATCCTATGAAGAGGCTTCGACTAGCACAAACTCCAAAAGTCAGGGTATAGATTTGAGGGACGCCAAATATCATGTCAAGAGTCGCGTCATCATCGACGCCGAGGCTTACAAGCTTTTTGGGGCATCGGGCCCAGTCAACATTTACGAGGATATTGATGGAGAACTAGATGATGCGGAGCGCCTCATTGCAACCCCAATGCTCTATGGTTATTCCCTGAATGACAAGAAATGGCGTTCGTTTCACGTGGAACATGTGAAAGACATCGAGTGGGATGAGCAGGCCTTTGAGTCGCTAGTCCTACCGCAGGAACAGCAGGGGCTCAAGGAAGTGATCTTGGCCGTTGCGAAGGCTCAATCAAAGAAAGTGGATGCATTTGATGATGTGGTTCGGGGGAAAGGCCAGGGGTTCATTATGCAGCTCAGCGGTCCTCCGGGGGTTGGAAAGACCCTTACTGCGGAGAGCGTTGCTGAGGTGATGAGGGTGCCTCTTTATGTCATGAGCGCAGGCGACCTTGGAGTTAACGCCAGTCACTTTGAAGCAAAATTGAAAAACATACTACAGCTAATTCCCAAGTGGGGTGCTGTTCTATTGCTTGATGAGGCTGATGTCTTCATGGAAGCCCGTGATTCAGCCAATCTCGATCGCAACGAACTCGTCTCGATCTTCTTGAGAAAGCTGGAATACTACGAGGTAAGTTCCAATCTCGAGATGATCTAGGGCAAAAAGAGACCGAGTGAAGCAGCAAAAAGGACATGTTACTGATCTTCTATCTTCCTCTGCAGGGTATTCTCTTCTTGACCACCAACCGTACAAAGAATATCGATCCTGCCTTCGGGTCTCGGATCCATCTCTCCCTCACCTACAAAGAGCTTGATGCGAAATCTAGGCGCCAGGTTTGGACACAGTTCCTACGCCGCTCATCAAACATTGAGGCCTTCACGGATGAGCAACTTGACCAGGTGGCCGGTTTGCAATTGAACGGTCGTCAGATCAAGAATGTGATCAAGACAGCCGGTCTCCTGGCTTGGTCCAAGGAGCGTGAACTTCGATATGAAGATTTGAAGACGGTGCTTGCTTTGAGAGAGTTGCAAAATTAATGCCTGGTAAGAGCAGGGGGCTTACATCGTACTCGTATTAATAATTAGCTAGCAACACCCCCACAGACTTATTTGAATTGCAAAACAAAAATCCTAATTTTATCGCTCAATTTGGTGTTGATTTTCTTCCATGTTATTACGTAAGTGCCGAGGTGTGTGTGTATGTCTTGCACGTGCCCTCCGCCGTTTGCCGTTTGTCGTCAGCGGATCCGAGTACGACAAGGCTGAGCAGTCATCACCTCAAAATACATCAGCCAAGACTTACACCTCTCATTCCATCAAGCCATGTTTGTTGATACAGCCTTAGCTCTTATACTAACAATACTTTGTTCCATCCAATACTTCTGACCCCCGGGGCCCGTTCTCCCCCGCTGAACCACACACTCCATAGGGCTACGACACTCTTCGTTCTCGTTCTCGGATACGCCGCCCCCGGCCCACTCCGTTCCATACGATATGAATTATGTTGGCAATTTGAAGATGATATGACCTCTTAAGGCTGAACAAATGATACTTCCCCGGAACGCGGATCATTATCGGGGGAGAAAAAAAAAAAAGAAAAGAACGCGTCACCGAACACACTAAAACATCCAAACACCCCATCTCTATGGCTAAAAAAAGGCCCCCTGACTTAGGTCCACAGTGTGTTGGCTGGCTAGTGCACCCACACGATCCGATGATTTTAAAATTATAATCCAATGGATGTGGCGCCCCCATAACACAACTCCGATAGTATGCTGTTGTGGAGCACGCGAGCAGCCAATTTCTTCGTCTCCCTATTTTTCTCAAATTTTTCCTTTTTAGTCCCCTGCCCCTTATATTGTGCAGTATAAACGGATTAGAAAACAGTCCGTGTCGAAAAGATTTCCTCATACTGGCCGCTTTTTGCGCTGGGCCATTATGATTGTCACTCGTTTTCATCATCCGCAGCGCTTGATCTTGTCTATTTTGGTGCTTTCTGGTCTCTGCTCCAAGTTGCTTCACATATATCAACATCGATCTCTTCCCTCATACCTTTTGGCCCTCTATTTTCCAACATTTTTTATTCAGGAGGTTCTTCTATTCGTCACAGTATGGATTCTCTTATATACAACCACCGGTCGGTGGTCAGTGGCCGCCGTTATCGGTTCAGCAATTATCGCGTTAGTTTACCCTTTCCTAAATGCGACGGGGAACGACATTGACTTCTACCCTAAGATGCATTGATTTATTAGCAACGTCGTCGCAAGTTAGTTTCTATTCTAAGACCGGCAGTGAAATTCGATGGGATGCAGCCAGGTCCGTGGGCGCCAGTCGGCAGGGAATGAATTTGATATTGAGCGGACTGGTACCTATGGCTGCCGCCACAACAGTGATCGCAGTGGCTTCCTGGCTTATGGCCCAAGGAATCTGGAATCTCATGACCCGCTGGCTATGCTCCCTCGCCAATCTCGGAGATGCCAAGACTTCCGCCGTGTTATCGGGACCCTCGGATTTGAGAAGTCTAGTGTCGAATAAATATCGGCTTTGGACACTTGTGGGCACCGGAATAACCATCGGACTCTGGTTGATCCGACCATCCATCCCATACAATCATATGACGGGAGCTCTACCCTTCACCATGCTCGGCGAGCAGTCTCGGGCTCGTCGCATGACCATCGAAACATTCCCGCTCCCTGAATTACTGGCGGAGAGATATCGGGAGCCTGCGAACGGGCACTATAAGGGGTGGGCACCGACATTGGACGACTCGGGTAACTCTGCCTATGGAAATAATAAGCCAGCCTGGGCGCGCGGCCCTCTTCCTGCTGCGTTTGAGAGATGGATTGTGAATCCCGATTCGAACACGAACGAAATTGGCCTGGAAACTAGCTTGGAGGTATCTAACTCGACCGTTCAAGCTGTGTCCAAGAGAGGCGAAAACGAATCCGATTCTAAAAGCCAGAACAAGACGGTTGGACCACGAGACTATTTCTATAACCCCGTCCAGGATCCCATGAGGATAAGCAACCTTGACCTAGAACCACTTAGTCCTTTGCAGGAGGCCCTAAAGGACCATGCCATCCCTATCAACCACATCGTCTTTGTGTTCTTGGAAAGCGGTAGAAAGGACCTGTTCCCCCTCAAAAACGATTCGCGCTTGTACAACCAAATCCGTGAATCATATGAATTATACGACGAGGAGGATGAAGCCGATCTACACGACAAACTATCTCAGATAACCCCCGTGGCAGAGATGCTTACAGGAGAACAATCCGGCTTCGGCCCCTCGATTAACTCAACGAATCACGGACTAGGTGGTCTCAGCTTCGACGGGATATTGTCGGGGAGCACTCTCTCCGCGAAATCGCGTCTTGTCAACTACTGCGGTCTTGGACCCCTCCCGGTGGACTTTATGCATGAGAATGATATTATTCCATACCAGCCGTGCCTGATGCACATCATGGATCTATTCAACCAGCGCAAGAACTCTTCGGCCTCTGGAAATTCAACCGACAGTCATCTGGAACGGGAATGGGAAACCATCTATGCGCAGTCTGTCACTGGGGGCTTCCAGGACCAGACTCGGCTTATGGATCTGCTCGGTTTCGAGCAGACATTGTACTCGGAAGACATTGATGTGAGAGACGCAAAATATTTTCATGAGAAAATGGAAAAGATCAATTACTTTGGGTATGTGGTTGAGCAGAATGCTCCGCATCTGTTCCTCATGTGTAAATACTTACTTGGCACAGTTATGCCGAAACTGAGGCACGCCCGTACATCAAAGACTTGATCGACGAAACGCTTCGCCAGAACAAGAGACTGTTCCTTTCCCATTTCACCAGCACCACTCACCACCCTTGGGGTACACCCAAAGGCTGGAACCGAGAAAAATATTTCGGTGATCTCCATGAATCACAACACGAACTCATGGATGACTTCCTCAACGCCAACCGCTTCGTCGACACATGGGTCGGCGACCTAATGGGCATGCTGGGAGAAGCCGGCATTGCCAACGAGACCTTGACAGTCTTAGTGGGAGACCAGTACGTACAATTTTCCACAAGTGCCCAATAAACCTCACATCTAACCAACAAAACAGCGGCCAAGCGTTTGGAGAAGACTGTCCCGTCACAGGAACCTACCAGAACCCACACATCATCAATTTCCGCGTACCCCTAGTATTCCACCACCCCTTATTACCCCGCATGCACCTTAATGTCAACGGCAGCGCCGTATCCATCCTCCCAACAATCCTCGATCTCCTCGTGAACACCAATTCCCTCAACGCAGACGACACAGAAATTGCCTTAGATCTAATGAACGAATACGAGGGCCAGTCCCTCATCCGGCCATACCGCGCCTCGCACAATGGCCGCGAAGCCTGGAACATGGGTGTTATTAACGCCGGTGGCTCGATGCTGAGTGTTGGCTCCGCTGCTGTGCCCTGGCGTCTCAACCTGCCATTGAATAATGACTTCGAGTACCGCTTCACGGACTTGAGTAAGGACCCGTACGAGCTTGAGCCTATCACCGGCTGGAATATGGGGTCTTTTGCTGCGGAAGTTCATTCCAAGTATGGGGCTGAGGCTTCTGAATGGGCTCAGAAGGCTGAGAAGGTTGGCCTTTGGTGGGTTGCGGAGCGGAAGAAGCTTTGGAACTATCGTGATCCTGATGAGTGAGGGGCGGTTTATGATAGTTGACAACTTGTGTTGCTTTCTTTTTGGCCCTTGGAGCGATTCGCATAGCATGCATTCTGAGGGATATGCTTTTTGGGGCTAAGGTTAGTTTGATTACCTTACGGTTCTGTATGATATTCCCGCTAGTAGACCTAGTGTATATAAAAGATATGGTTTATGCCGTTTTTCTATTCATGTCGATTCTAGGACAGCTTTGAGCATGGGGCAGTCAACACACCAGAACACTGCTCTATTAATTAATATACCATGCAACATCTGTTAATTAACATACCATGTAGCATCTATAAAAATCAGTCCTGTCTGGCAGTATCCAAGGCGGTAACCCCCTGGGAAATGCAGATCTTCCCATTATGCAAGTGCCAAGTATGGAGACAGTCATACCAAAAATTCGGGGATTTATGCTTATCTGGCAAAACTGGGGAGCGCTAAACAAGAGTCAACGGAGTAAGGCTAGCAAGCTTATACTTCATTTTCAATGTTTTTGCCGTATAGACGGGGACATTCCCGACAGCCAAGAAGTGCTGACGAGGCCTCATGGGTTTTGCGATCCACTTTGGAAGATCTTCATGGAGCCTGACAGGAAGAAAGCACTACATTTTCTACGTTTCGAGCCCCTTCGCTACACCAAAGGATCCAATTATAATGGCCTTTGCTTAGCCCTTCCGCCCCTACCATTCACACACGGGGCTTGGCGTCTCCTTCAATCCGCACGTATCTTGACTTGTGTAGACCGCCGGCGGTGGTCCCCTTTCTTTTTCTCTTCTTCATGACTTCGCTATACCACGCTCCTTTTGAATAATGCTGCTTTTGGGCGTTTCATTGCTGTTATGGCTGTGCCAGACCGCACTGGCGCAATATCCCATCGATGATCTCATATCATTCGTTACGGTCCGTGTCCCATATCCCCCAAATTGGTTAATCCCGCTAAAACCGTGTTCTCTAGCTCCCCGATATTCGGGCAGTGAAATTCAACGTCCAATACCATAACCGCGAGCGCATTAGCCCCGGTTACTGGTTTGTCGCCCCCTACCTACACATTGGCCCCGATCCACCGTCGACCTTATACGAGCAATATCAGATCGGCCCGCATATCTACGATGGTGAAGGGGTGCGTTTATACCAATTCTCCGCGATACAGAGCCCGACAGCTGACCATATCTCGGTATAATAGCGCCTCATCTGGACGGGCTCGCAACAGTTCGACAACCGGAACGTCTTCGACTTCAAAGTCGTCAACAGTCTGGGCCCTGACCCGCACCTCTCGATGGTCTTGCAAAACTCGTGGGATTCGAAGGTAGACTCCGGGTATGGGTTGATCTTGACCAATGATTATCATGTCCAGCGAAAGCTTCCTTTGCGGAGAGACCTTGGCGCTTTTGACATCCATGAGTTCAACATCCAGGACGACGGTAAGACTGCGCTGGTCACGGTCTACCTTTCGCATGAGATTACCCTCGAGGAATTTGGTCGCCCGGAAGAAACTACTTGGCTGGAGACCGGCGGATATGCTGAGATCGATCTGAACACCGCCGAGGTTGTCCAATGGTGGGACTCTTTTAATCACATTCCTTTGCCCGAGACTGTCCATTACACCCCATATTCTCCAGTAGAGGGACACCCTGGCTGGGATTATGTGCATATCAACTCAGTTGATAAGAATGAGATTGGGGATTTCTTGATCTCATCTCGATTTACGAACACCATCTATCTCATCTCCTGCATGGATGGAAACATCATGTGGCGATTGGGTGGACAATATAGTGATTTCGAGCAAGATTTCACGTTTTCGAAGCAGCACGACGCGAAATTCATTGAGTCGAATGGGACGCACCATATTATCTCATTTTTGAACAACGCCTCGGATGAGGAATTCAACGAGGAGAACATGTCATCATCCTTATTTGTCGAATTGGATACTAGCGCGAGGCCCATGACCGCCAAAGCCATCCGGCGCTACAATCGCCCCGATCACCAGCTCTCGAGACTCCGCGGCAATACCCAGCTGCTTCCAAATGACAATGTGTTCACCTGCTGGAGCAAGGAGGGCTACATTTCCGAATATGCTAGCGATGGAGAACTATTGATGACCGCCAACTTCACCTCCTCGCGCTATTCATCCTACCGTGGGTACAAATTCGAATTCACCGGTCGCCCCACGGCACCACCAGACATGGTAGCGTCCGTCTACGGCACCGATGAAACCAACATGGTGACCACGTTCTGGGTCAGTTGGAACGGCGCGACGGATGTCGCAGAGTGGCATTTCTACGCGCAAGCATCCGAGTTCCACGACCCTGTCTTTATCGGCAAGACCTCCCGATCCGATTTCGAAACCATGTACATCGCCCGCGGGTATCTGGACTGGGTATCTGCCGAGGCCGTAGACATCAATGGCACCGTCCTGGGTAGATCCGAAATGCACCGAAGCAAGTCCCCCGACTGGAAATCTGTCGGATACAGAGGGAAGTCAACCACCCCCATTCCGGTTGACCCATCGATCATTTATCAAGCAAGCGATAGCGCAGCAGAAGACAATGTGGTCGGCGGGTCTAACCGCACGTCATCGGATGCAATCGATACCCAAACACAGAAGACCACCCAAATTCTCAAGCATACATACGATGCTATCCGGAGCATTAGTGGTATCTTCTCTTTTGTCTTGCTTATTTGTCTATTTATCGGCGTTATGGCATGCTATATGGTCATCCGTGGCTGGCGTGTCCGGGTCTACCAGCGTCTTCATACGGAAGATGGGATTCCAGACGAGCGGGCGCATCTCGCATCGCCGCATGGGGACTAAGGTTCTTTAGCTTTGGTAAAAAGCATTGAACGCGGTTCGCATGGTTTGTGGGAGATTTTGTACATTATTTTTCGGGTCTTCGGTGGACTCCTGGTCCAATGTGTATATAGTACTGGTCACCGGGTTCATCGACTACCCGGCCATATCGGGGTGTTTTTGACTTTCGTTATATATCACGATTTGTTCAGACTAGACCTTAACTGTGATTTGATTCTGATCTGTGGAAAGGCCTTATTTTGGGTATGATCGGTGGCAATGGAGCCGAAAGAAATCGCAAGGCGTATGAAGATACAGACCATTAGATGCATCTTCGCTCCACTTGGAGGTGGCGTTTTATAGGGAGCTGATGAGCTTATAAATTTGTCATGATGTCGGCTTCTAAATGGCTCCCACATCACACAGAGTAATGCCTCAATCATACCCAACCGCCAAGCCTTTATATGGATTATCATACGCTAGTGTCGTGCTATTATTCAAATTGTCTTCCCTTGCATTAGTTTAGTTCTGATATCTTGTTTATAATTTTTCAGATATTTCCCCTCCTCCTTTTCGCTTCTCCGTGGCCTACAGTAACGTCCAAGCCATCAAACCCCAACTAAGGCTATACCACATCGTATGACTGCGGAATCTTCCTCCGAAATATCCGCTAATACTAGCAAATAAAACCTGATATTCTTGAACATTCCAGAACCCAGACGGGAAGTGGATCCCACCACGATGATATCTGGGCCTTAAAAGCATCGACCATGCGACCTTGCAGCGCGTAAGCATTGCGACCTCGGAAAGGACTAACATACAACATATGACCGCGATGGCGGTGTACTCGGACTTGGTCCAATGCTTTCAATCTTGATGCAAGCAGCTCTCATATCGGTCACCGAAACTGTTCTGAATGTGATACAAATCCAAATAAGGGAATACCCCTCATGATAATACCCCTCGTGAGGGGGTGTTCTGTGAGGGGTATTTTAAGTGACTACCGAAGTACGGAGTACGGATTACTCCGTATTGTATGTCTCTTAATCGCCACGATTCCAGAGTGTCCGTCCGGAACTCGGATCTCGGATCTCGGAACTTAGGTGTCGATCAGAGAGACACTAATCTGGACCCTATATTGCCTCAACTTGAAGCATGTCACACAACATATCTTTGGTATATCTCACTTGAGACCCGTTTTCACCAATTGGAGATGTCGTAGGAAAGAAGTACTACCCCATGTCCCGGCCCACAAATTTACATGAGAATAATTAGAAATGCCCGCATGGGATTCCCGGGACGAATCTCGGGAATAAATGTGGCAACATTCCCGAGAAAATTATTCCCGAGTATTTTTTTTTCCGTTATCTCTAATGTAGTACACTGGTTCAATTAATTCTTTTCTTTTTTTTGTCGCTTGTTTCTTTCAAGCTCAATCTTGCTCAACCTTGGAACTAATCTGTTTGTTGTGTTCAACCAAATTCATAAATAATTGATACCCACCATGCCCTCAACAAGCTTATACCAAGATGAGGCAGGCCCTCCATATAGCCTTATGGATGACTACAGCGAGGGAGCTCACCCACAAATCCTTGAAGCTCTGTTACAAACAAACTCCACACAGCAAGTTGCCTATGGAAATGATGAATACAGCATCTGTGCCCGGCAATTGATCCGAAACAAGATCGGTTGCACCGAGGACGAGGCGGGTATCTTCTTTGTTCCTAGCGGTACCTCCGCGAACCTCATTTCAATTGCCAGCTGCCTAAGGCCATATGAAGCTGTCATTACTCTGGAGTCGGGCCACATCGCCTCCAAAGAGGCAGGTGCGATCGAGGCAACCGGTCACAAACTTATCATCGTGCCTGCAGTTGACGGCAAGATGACGCCCACCAATCTCCAAAAGGCGCTCCAGCAAAATTCATTCTACCCTCACAATGCCAAACCCCGGCTACTTTACATCTCTAACGCTTCGGAGACTGGCACCGTCTACACAAAGCGTGAGCTAAGCAGCCTCTCCGCGATCTGCAAACAATCAAATCTCCTGCTTTTCATGGATGGTGCACGAATCGGCGCAGCGATTTGCTCAAAGAAGAATGATCTTACTCTACGGGACATTTTCGATATGACCGATATCTTCTGGATCGGTGGCACCAAAGCCGGTGCTTTGATGGGAGAAGCAATTGTCCTCAAGAAAGAGCTAGCTGATGGTTTCGATTTCCACCTCAAACAACATGGCGCTTTGCTGGCCAAAGGCCGTATTCTTGGAGTTCAGTTCATGGAGCTCTTCCGATCAGACTTGTTCTTCACACTCGCCACTCATGCCAATGAGATGGCCCAGAAGATCTCAACCAGCTTCGAGAAGTTGGGTTATAAGTTGGCTGCGGAAACGGAGACAAACCAGGTGTTTGTCATCATTCCTCAGCAACTGGTTCACACGCTACAGGAAAAATTCCGGTTCTATGTTTGGGAGCAGCTTGATAATGGAAACTCTGTGATTCGGCTTGTGACGTCCTGGGCCACAGATGAGCGGGAAATTGATAAGTTCAATGCATGGGTGCAACAATGGACAGTGGCAACCAACATTTGAAGTGACTCGCCATCCATTGACTGTTGCCCAGAGGGAGCTTTGTATGCGATCCATTTCTTCACTGTAGACACCCCAATATTAATCTAATTATAACCGGAATTCAAAATTCTTCATAGATCCAAGTCAGCTGATCGCGCTAACCATATTTGGATACTAACATATCCGCATAACTAACTCTTGCAACTATTCAACTAATCAACATAAATGGTTGAATTGATGCAATTGCGCTCCTATATTAATCCGGTGGCTTGAGGTAATCTTAATATGCCCCACGATACTTGACAGTCACTTCTTTTTTTCACCACAACCCACTTCACTTTTCCCCGTATGTAAACCCGATGAGGCTGTCAATATCGTGTGACGCTTGTCGGTAGGTTTCTATCAAAAATCTTAGGCGTATCGTCTTATCTGATCTCCTATACAGAAAAGCAAAAGTCAAATGCGTCCATGAAGGTCAACCGCCCTGTCAACGTTGCTTGAAGACCAAGAACCAAGGGTGTAATTTGACAGATCCCCGCGCCTCGCGACAGAGGACACGGAGGAATACTGCATTATCCAAGACTCCAAGAAAACGAAAGGCATCATCCGCCTTATCGCCAGTGATTGGAGGTGCAGAAAGAGGCACGCCTGAGAATGTCCCCGTGGTTCAAGACCTATGCAAAAATCCCATAGCAGCGCTGTCACCGGCAACCGTCATCAGCGCTGTGGAAACCTACCGAAAAAAGTTCCCTATTACTAATTTTCTTCATTACCCCTCTTTAATCTCCGACATATCATCCAATGTCCACTCAGTTGACTCCGTCTTTGTGGCCTCGGTGCTTTCCTTGTGCGTGCGGTTTATGAACAGCGATGAACTCCAAGAGGAAGAAATCTATGCCGATTACGCACGCAAGAACCTTGCCCAGCGTGTACTTGAGGCCCCCTCGCTTTATCTTGCTCAATCCCTCGTGATGCTCTCGTTTTATGAGTGGGGCGCTGGGCGCCCATATCAAGCTTGGATGTATAGCGGTATGTATCGAGTCTCCAACTGACTGTAGAGCACTAGCTGACAAGTATCAGGCATGGCGACATACATGATTCAATCTCTTCTGAAGATGGCAGATGATAGTATGGAACACAATCCTCAAGAGTTCCATGCATCCCAAACACAATACGAACAGCTGGTCCGGACCTATTGGTGCTGCTTTGCGCAAGACTGCGAGCTGAGCTCCGGAGCTCGTCAACACTTCGCGCTATCATTCTCTCAGATCTCGGTTCCTCTCCCTATCAGTGATCGGGACTTCACATTTAATCGTACGCCAGTCAGTAGGTTGATGCCTGCGGATATGAATAAAGACTGTTTGCTAGCGAAGGACCTTACGATTGAGCATGGCCTCACAATTGTCACTCGAGGATTTGACATATTCGTACGAATCCTAAGATTTGCGAACGAACATCGACGGGCATTGGCTTCCTTGTCTTCGAATGACTCTGCTACACCCTCACTCCTCTCGACTTGGCAGGCCCTCAGGGAGGAACTGGATGAATGGAGGTTTCTTCAGGATGTAACGGTTCGGTTCCCGGCTACTAGCGTTCAATCGCACGTAGCACTTGGGTATGGGGAGTTGTTTGCATATATCAATTTGGTTCATTGCATGAGGTATTCATTTTCATTTAACGCATTCCAGGCAGCGGTACTAACTCGGTCGCGTTCAGTATTCTTTTTCTCCGCCGGGACCTCTTTTTATCCAACCTCAAGCCCCATTCCGATGTTTTCCACGACACAAATGATGACGCACAAGGCGAACCCGATACAATCAAACAGTTATTTGAAGTCGCTCAACACATTGGGGATATCCTTAATGCACTAGATGTCTCCGGTGCACCCGTCATGTCACCATATTCGGGCTTCAGCGTCTTTGTCGCTGCTCACATCAACATGTACGGAACAATCGCCCCACAGCGATACCCAGGCGGTCTCAAACGGGCCGAAGAGGAAAAGAGCCGAAATCTTGATTATCTCGAGCGATTGAGTAAACTCTGGCCCGTTGGTCGCAGCTGGGTGGGTATTTTCCAAACATCTTTTAACCAGATATTGCAACTAACGACAATCAGTGGCGAACGGTCCAGGAGGCAAATCGATTTTACGAAATTGTCAAGAGTAACCAAGCCCATTCTGAGTCTGGAATGCACAGTCCCAGGAGATTCGCCCTCGCAGGTACCCTGGATGAATATGGTGATATCCGATCTCGTCCCAGCAGAGACGCATATGCGACTAGGGCACGAACCACCGAATCCCGTGATACTCACAGCTCTCATGTCCGTGGAGGGACTTCGTCGTCGCCTGGTCTTAGTGGTGAACCCAGTTTTCTTGGCAGAGAAAATGCTGCGCTTGGTGGTCATCAGGACTTTGAAACTGATATGTTTCAGTGGCCATTTATTGATGGATCGTGGTCCCTTGGGTTTGATACGGGATTAGATGGGCTGTGGTCTAACTCGGGGTTGTTTGATGCAAATCCACCCCTTAGGTGATGGTAGTCTTTTTTTACAGTAGCCAGGTATTCTACCAGGTCATTGCTTTACGGGCCCGGCTAGAATAATCCCAATTTTAACTTGATATTACGTATCCTCCCGGTATATATATATCGCCGCGATTTGTTTGCTTTTAGCATTTCGGAAATTTCTCGAGGTAATAGTATTGAAACATCAGGAGTATATCCTGTTCAATAAGCATCTGAATATATTTCAATTGACTTTGGAAAATAGGTACGAAAGCTACACAACATTGTTAACTGTTGGAGTGTTGTACATAAGATGGGTTGTGCGTGGATGTATACCTTGACGTATTGCTTATAAGGTCAAGATAGCGAACTTCTCACATCAACCAGCCAAGTGGCCGAGCAGTAACTCGACCATCGCATCTTCCTTGGTCTAGTGGTGATGATTTCCGCTTGTCATTAACACCGATAAGCGCGGGAGACCGGGGTTCGATTCCCCGAGGGAGA
>CAKMRK010000025.1:0-52130 GCA_928213465.1 Penicillium sclerotigenum | reverse complement strand
TTGGAAATAAAACATTACACCATTGCCTTAAGCAAAATTTGGTCTTTGTAATTTTGAAAGATTTTTACTTTTTTTCCAACCCCCTTGGGGGTATTGGGGGTTGTCCCGAGGTGTTCCCCGCCTTTTGATTTAAAGGGACGTTAATACAGGTGTACTTTATACGTTTTATTGCCGGTCCCAGTTTCAAAATTGGAACATGGTTTCTAGAAATATTTCCAAATATTCCCCCCCCCCCCCCCCCCCCCAAAACAAAATTTAAACAAGAGGGAGATATCATAGCTATAACCAAAACCACTCAATAAATCCAAACTCATTTTTTTTAATCTCTTCACAGAAAGACAGTACTCACGACCAGCGTTGTATCTGCCATCCTGCAAGCCCCTCTATTAAAAGAATCATACAAAGCCCAAGGCTCCCAAGCACCCATGAATCAGTAAAAGGAAAAAAACAATCCGAAAAAAAAAAGCCTCAAGCTCAACCCCATGCAACATGCATTCGTTTCCAATTCCATTCTCATTCTCATTTCCATTCACATTTCCCATTCGCATTTTCGTTTCATATCCCAATTAGCAACCCCGAATTACCGATTACCGGCTCGCAACCCAGCGACGGATAGCCTCCAAGGATGGATCATCGTCAAGCCAGTGGCCCGCGCGTTGATCAGCAGCTCGCAAGTCCGCCACAACATGCTGGTCTGTGAAGCGAGCCAGGTCTTGGTGGAGGGTTGCAGTTGCGCTCTTCAACTGGGCCGTTGCATTGGAGCTGCGTAGACCACTGGCGCGGGCCATGGCCCATCGCCGGGCTGCGGCGGCACGCAGGTAGATCTTGTGCGCTTGGAATCGGCGTGCGCTACTGTCCAAGATAACTCTGTAGAGGAATTTTCTTTTAGCGGATTGATATGATATATAATTAGAGATCGGGAGATTGCCGAGATTGGCCATGTATATACCTTTGTAGCTCTGCTTTCTCGGTCTCAACGTTCCCTTGCCCTGTTACCGGACAGGGTTGGTAGTTACCGGACATTAGGGTCTGGGCTGAGGCTAGGGACTCGCGGAGTACTACGAAGCCATCTTCCCAGTATTCTTCTTGGGAGGGTTCGACGTGCTGTTGCGAGATGTGAAGCAGAAGAGTGCGGTAGTCGTTGATTATCTCGGCGACTCGCATAGCGCGGGCTTGGTTGACTGCACGGTTTATTAGTAGCTGGGTTGGTGATTGGTTGCCATGGGTTGGGATCGGCTTACATCCGTCTGCCATGTTTCTGGTAGATTAAGTATATAAAAAGGAAGCTAATGAATCAGATGAGGGACGAGTAGGAATAAGGCAAAAAAGCAAGTATAAAGAATGGACATTCAAAGATAAACCAATGAGAGACGAAAGAAAGGTAATAATCCGAGGGAACTAATGGTCCATGGAGTCGAGAGTGTTAGCCCACTAACGGTTTCCAGGAGGGAAAGAGGAAAGATATAAGTTCTTCAAAGGTTGGAAATGGGATGTCTCTGTTCCTTACCCCATACATGACAACTCTCAATGGGGTGGACCAGAAAAGGGAAAAAAAAGCCAGACGACAAAATTAAATAATAATAATAACAATAATAATAATATGAAACCAAGGATTCATCAGCCTACAGCGGAGTCGATGTCAGGATACATCATCACCAAGAGAATGAACTGCACCAATAGATGGGCAAGATGCCACGATCAAGGAGCTCGGGTTGTTGAGTACAGCTGGGATGGGACCGGGCCACGCCATAAGCTCCCGAGAAACCGTTTACGGCAGAACTAGGACCATCCCTGTTCTAAGGAGATGAGTGGAGAGAGCACAAAAAGACAGGAAAGAGGGTATAAGAAAAATAAGAAAAGACCTGGCCTATTACATTCACATTCTTTCAAGCTGTGGATTGGAAGTGGAGAGAGAGTTGTCCCGCATATGAGATTAGGTTCCTGTGCGGCCGATTTAGGTCTTCTCGTACGAAAAGAGAGAGATGGTGTTTCATGAGAATTGATTGGAGAGGATTAAGAGTATTTAGTTGAATTACTTAGTGGGGAACCATGTTTTTTTTTTTTCTTTCTTTTTTTTGTTTCTTCTTCTTTTTTTTTTATTTGCGATGCATCATAGCTCGTGGGGCCCCTGTAGAAATTCAGAGACATTAAGAGTATGTATGAAAAAAGAAAGAAAGTCGAGACCTCAGCCTTGGACCTGCATTAGACAAAATCTACTTGGACCTGAACTTGGAACTTTGGATTTGACGTGTAGTGGATCTGAGGTGAACATTTTCAGCTGATATTTTGCCACACTTATTATTAGGACTTACTTTTAGCCACTTTAGTTTTCCCTAGCCTCTCTCTCCATTGACAACAATCATTTAATTATTTAATGCCGACAATTGGACGCAGAATTTATGGGCTGTCAAGCGCAAGCCACTGCTAAGCCACATGTGGCGTCCTGCACAAACTCTTAGTATGTCCACTGTCGTCCACTGTCGTCCACTATCTCCTTGCTTTTATGCACGTAGACGCTGTGATAAGCCCAATAATAGTGAATGTTCCATAAAAATTGCTACAGCATTTCTCCAGTGGTTTGCATAGTATATGATCTCGGACTAACTACCCAGCAGAGTTACACTATAGTATCCATACCTACATAGGAAGGTAGTATCGGCAATCCGAGACGGATCTATACTCGAGAGTATCCATAATATTGTTAAAAAAATGGATCAATGCTCTAGTGATATGGCGCCAAGATGCAGGATGAGAGCCCCGAACATGGCTAAAAGTATACTCGTGCAGGAAACAATCGAGTTATCATTCACAGATCGTCTGTTTCTCTAAAATAAACACCGTTGTCCTTCCATTACTGGTCGCTGATCTCCATAGCTTGCAGGCCCAGCTTGCTCAGTCCTTCTCGGCTATGGCCTGCAGCCGTTCATCAATCTCCTCTTCCGTCAGGGCACGGAACTCTGTAGTGGTTCCTTCCTCGCCATCCGCCCGCGGCCCACCAACGATACCAATCTCAATTTCGTGCTTCTTGAAGTCAACACTTAACACATTGCTGAGGGCTGTGATGCCCAGCTCCACAACCTCCTCCCAGCTACCCGGGGCCGCATCCTTGTTCTTCAGCTTCTTCTCCAGGTAGTTCAACGCCTCCTGCTGCTTGGGGCCAGATGCCGTCGCCTTGTACCCAACGAAGTAACCGGCTGGGTCACATTTGTAGAGCTGCGGGCCGCTCTCATCATCGACAGAGATCAGGGTCGTAGCCACGCCAAGTGGTCGCATGTAAGCCTAGAGAGTTTCAAAGAGAACCATGTCAGCTATTATTCTGTCTCTCTAGATGGGGCGATTGCACGGTGGCGGGAAACCCCATACCCTTTGTGTGTAGACCTGGTTGATATTTGCCAGTCGCTTTGCCAGCACATCGCAAGGCATCTCATATCCGAACTTGTACCGGAACTCAGCAGCCTCACCACGGGCCCGATCAACGGATGCGCGGGCATCTGCTATGGAGCCAGTCATCACACAGCCTACGGAGGGCGAGATCTTGAAAACATGTGAAACGGAGGATGGGTCAATCAATTTGTCCTGGTAGACAGCGGATTAGTATGAGCGCAACCCCCAAGTCGATAAACGGGGAATCCATCTTACAGCGACTTTCTTCTGTGAGAGCACCACGGCACAGTCCTTGCCCCTCACGCCGATGGAGGTGATGTTGGCGGCAGTGATGGCCTTGAATGCATATTCTGCGAGATGTTTGGTCAGCGGTCATGATGACTACGCACGGATTGAGGCTGCTGGGTTGATCGAGGTGGAATCATCGACGAGTGGGCAGTACATACCAACTTGGTACAATCGACCCTGGTCAGAGAAGATAGTGATATGTCTATCGTAGGCGCTTCCTGCGGAGAGAACCAAGGTCAGTCGGGGATGAAGTCATGAGGTTTGGTTAGGCCATCATCAACGAGGGAACATACCAGACATGACGGCGGATCTTCAAGTATTCTATAGCTAGATTAACAGAAGCAAAGGAAAGAAATGAGGAAGGAGGGTCCGAGAGGATGAGATGATGGGGGTTGATCAGTGACGCGTGCCAGAGCTGCCTGAGCTCAAGCTTGAGGTCAGGTTCACCGCCTTGCAGGTCCCTTTATGAACAGCCCTAGAGTTCAGCAGCACTTGGTCATTGGGCTTTTTACTATAAATGAGTTCGAGGTATTTCCTAGAGTAGCAAGGGCCTGTAGGTGGATGATTAGAAGGATGAATCATACTTTGTTGGGTTTTTTGGTTCGCCGTTGGATGCGTGAAATATCAAGTTCAAAGACAACGAACCATATAGAATCTACTACACATATTTCAATGCGCCTGAATTATAAACGACATAGGATAAAGTGACTTTTGACATGAACATAATTACACCGTCCCAAATGCTGTGGTAGAGATATATACACATCCAAACCTAGGTAGCAATCCAACTCCATTTCGTCGAAACTAATCGCTGTCGCTTTCGCTGCTCGAGATTTCAATCTGAGCAGTCCTGAGCTTTCGCTTCTGCGTCTTTTTCGGCACAGCAGGCTTGGGCTTTTCTTCACGAACTGGTACAAACTTCTCCTTCTTTTTCTTGGAAGCTTTGCTCTCCTTGCTCGACATTACAACACCGCTGGGGGCGGACGATGAAGGAGTGCTCGCGGTACGTTGTTTGGCCGGGGCTGGAGCCGGGGTAGTAGATGGCTTGTCATCACTGTCGCTGTCACTACTATCGCTGCTGCTGCTGCCGCTCGACGAGGTCTCGTCATCGCTATCTGGCGCGGGCTTGCTGGCGGCCTTCTTCGGAGCCGGAACATCATCATCACTATCCTCGCTGCTGCTGCTGATATCAACAACCATAGTTCTGTTCTTCCGCTTCTTGGTCACCGGGGGCTCGGGAGCCTTAGGTTTCGATTTCGGTTTCTTCAAATCCTCAGCGCTGAAAAGCTTGCCGGCAACAGCGAAAAAGACCAGCTCTGCTCGCTGTCTCTTCGGCAAACGCTTTTGGATGTCTCCCTCCAACTTTTCTCCGAAGTTAACGTTGTCCATATCCTCATCCCCCTTTGGCAAGCACTCGCGGAACGCATTGATAGCGTCCAGGTACTCGGGGCTTGCTGAAGACTCCTGGTTCTCCGCTTCTTCATCGTCCTTCGGCTTGTCAAGGTCCATATCGGCCTTGATCACCTCCCTAGCAGCATTGCTCATTCGCACCTTGGCGGCATCACCCTTCAGGCCCTGTATGTACGCCAGCAGCGACGTGTTGTACTTAGACGGGACATGCTCAAGCGAATACAGGTGCTTGAACAGGTTGGTTTCGCGGTTCTTTTGGAACTTCCATGTCGCGCGTGCTCGGTGGTAGTGGCTCAGGTACGAAAGAAAGGCCGTCTCGTGGATTGGGGCCTCAGTCGAGGCGGTGCCGTTTTTCCTTTGCTTCTTCTTCTCCCGCTTGCGCTTCTTCATCTCTTCGACAGTCTTGTCTCCGGCATCTTCGGTGTCTGCTTCGGCTCCGTCGGTTGCGGCAGCGTCATTGCTGTCGACATCGTCCGACTCACTTTCAGAGTCGCCGTCAAATTCCTTTGTTCCTGGCCCAAACGAGACCCGCTTCTTCTTTTTCTTGTGCGATTCATCATCCTTGTCCTTCTGTTCGTTGTCGTCTTCGGTATGGCGGCGCTTCTTTTTTTTCTTCATTTCGTCCTCTGCCTCGGGTGCCGCATCTTCGGAAACGGACTTGCGCTTTTTCTTGTCCTTCTTGTCGGACTTGGCGTCTTTCTTGTTTGGGGTAGGCTCTTGTACGTCTGGACTTCTCTCATCTGTGGAATCCTTGGACTTCTTGAGCTTCGATCCGAGCTTTTTCGACGCTGGGGACTGCACGTCCGTCTGGTGCGCCATTGTTGCTGGGTTTGGTTGCAACAGGGACTAACAAAACACAATAGAATTGGGAGGAGCGTGACGCTCAAAAGAAGGCTGAAATCTGAATGATCAGGGCCTGCAAATGCGACCTCGACTGTGGTGCTGAGACGGCTGGGCGGAGACTACTTTTTTTCTGCCGATCAATTGCGCGGGCCAATCATATTGTTTCCCCTTTCTACATACTCTCAAGGGCTACTTGCTAGGGAATCAGGAATCACCAATTGAAACATTTAAAAGACATGAACATTGATATTGAGGGTGGATATTTATCAATCAGGAAATTCTCCTTCAGGGTTATGTTGTTGATCTAACATCCAGATGCTGTATACCCCAACTAAACCATTCGAGTGCTGTGGCTAAGTTAGTTATATCAAGTACATAAAGTTCGATTTACAGCTTATGTAGTTTGTTCTCTTTATTCATGTACTTATCATCTACAGAAAGTTCCCCTTGGAGGCGGAGAAATAAAGACTTTCTCACGGAGAGAGAGAGAGGAAAAAGAGAGATGCAGCTCTTTTATGGAACACTAAGACCGAAGATCTATCAAATAGATACCATTGAGCAACTGCTCTATAACATAGCGTGTGATAGCTCATCTATTACGTAGAACTTTCTTCTAAGACAGGCGTATACGTTATAGAGAGCCAAGTAGAAGTGAAGTTAAGCTTAAAAGAAACAGAGTATGTGGAACTACCTCACCTGTATGACATCGAGAGTGGAATGGAAAACTGTGCACAGGGCACATGCAGACATGATAACAATATGCGGTACCTAGTCATGCACAATACTATACAACTTCTTCTCCAAGTGCCCGGACAAGCCATACAGTAGATGAGAAAGTGTTCGCATCGTATGGGGGTAACGTAAGCCCAATGCCACAGTCCAGCAACGCATAGTTAAGCTGCGAGGTTCAAAAGTTGAACAAGCCAATTTACTAGTTTTTCAACTAGTTGGAGAGAGAGAAAAGAAGAAAGGAAAATCTGGAAGTTGATCCTATTTATACCACATGGCAGTTGAAGGCAGAAACGCCTCATCTATACAATATTGCAGTTTACGGCAGTGAGGCCACCGTTGGAGACCTTTCTCTAGATATGCTCTCACAGCCGAATCTGACTTTTTTCCAGAGTAGATATGAAATAGACCACGCCCCTGGCAGACCCCGCAAGTGGTTAGAAGATAGAGATAGATCCAATTATGATAGGGAGATTCCGCCCAGTAAATCCACTGAGAGCTGAAAACTTGACGCCATATAAGCCCTGAAGCTTCAGGGCATTACAATCTACGATGAATTCCTAGCATCCACCAAGATGTCCCACAGATTAAATAAGCGTATCCAAAAAGGTGTGATCTTCAAGCTTCATCTAGTAGGGTATATGTAGCGACAAAGGTTGAATTTCGATGTTATAGAACCCGGATCTTGGCTGAAAGCAGAATATGGATCCATCCATCTCCTAGCCGTCAATCACTTGTTAGTAATGGATTCTACATACCGTTGTTTGGTTGGGTTTTCTATTATGGATTCAGCTCTTGACGGGCTGGTATACAGTTCAATGGAAAAGAAAATATCGTAGAACTCGTCACTTGCATTAATGATGCCCTCACAAGAGGATGGTAAGACCTGCAGACATCTATGTCCCAGTCCCAAAAGCAAACCCAGGATCGTTGGCCCCAGTATCCCTCCTCTCTCTGCGCACTTCCTTCTGCGCCAAGCTTTCATTCCCGGAGCCCGAAGCCGCTGCAGACGCAGCAGCCCTCCGTTTCGCCTTCTCCCTTTCCTTCTCCTTCTCCTTATCCCTAGCGCTCGGACCAGCCGCTTTCCGCCGTTTAGGCAGCTCATAGACATCGTTGAAGTTCATCACAACGCCCAGGAAGCGCATATCTACATCTGGCTGGTATGACAGGTCGCTGAGGAGGACAGTCAAACGGGAGCGGAACTCGGCGGAGAGGTCGCGGAGGCGGGCGCGGAGCGAGGCAAGCATGTTGTCGTCGGCGGCGAGATTGGGGCCAGATAATGAAAGCGGGGTATTGACGCCGTCCACGCCAGCACTATCGGGTCGGATGTCCGGGGTCGAGGCCATTGATGTTCCGGTCCGGGGGTTGGACTGGCGGGAGAGAAGATCACGCTCTGTGAGAGCCCATTGGCCCTGGGCGGAGCGAGTCTCGATCTTGGCGTTTATCTCCTGGCGGCGGGTGAATTCCGCAACGGAGAAGGAGTACAGGCCGTCCACAGCATCTTTGTAGGCAAGCATGAACTTGAGGATCTGGTGGAGCTGGCTGAGGAAGCTTTCTTCTGGGTGTTTAGCCGACGTTGAGGTGGAGGTGCCGTAGCGTGAGGAGGATGCAGAGCCTAGTAGACCCTTGTGGGTGATAGAGTTGAGGTATTTGGTGTGTGCTTCGATAAGGTCATCCAGCGTGCAGTCGGGTCTCCGAATTGCCTCGAGTAGTTGGTCCCAGCTGGACTCAATGACTTCGAACAAGATATAGTATTGGAGCTGGTTGACGAAGTGTATCATTTCTGCAGTCACGCAGCGTGCTCGCTTCCAGTCTGCTCCGAGTTTGTCCTCCACGTTGCCAAGTACTCCTCGTGCACCGGTCATGCATCGTCGCCAGGTGCTGTTCAGCGCGAACTCAACTCGCTTGATGCGCCAGAGGAAGTTGAACACTTTCAAGTATTGAGTTGATGCCCAAGGCGTGATTACCACGTCTACTGGAGCATCGATTTTGTATTCCAATGTGAAGCAATCCCATCCAATTTCACCGTGGCTGAGCTCAAGCATACGAGCATCAAGCCGACGCAGCACTTCCGGGGTGTCGTATTGTGCATTTGAGGCACGGATAGCATGTTCCAGCTGTGCAGTTAGGGTATGTCGATATTGTGAATTTGCTGGACGATCCAGATTTGTGGCAAGCGACTCCATGAGCAAAGCAATGAAGTCTCCTTGGCCCAGTAGCAGATAACTCTTCAGTGCTTTTAGGTGATCGAAGAGGTTGAATTTTCCATTCATCAGGGAAATCAATCGAGCCATTGTGGTTTTATATGCCTCACCAATGGATATCTCAAGAGTGGCGGTGTCACCATATCGAAGCTCCTTGGAGGCTTTCTTTGAATAGGCCTCCACCCACGCCGAATCGCCACAGCCATGGCGGATGAAGTTCAAGGATTTTCCAATCAGGAAGATCTTCTTCGCAAACTCTTGATTAATGATTGAAGGTACCATGTCATCATCAAGTTTGTATTTGTCCTCCCAGACGCTGGTTGCAAGCCGCCGGGGGTCAGTCTTCGGCCGGAACTCTGGATCAGCGACAAAGAATTCCTTGTATGGATCTGACAGTTCACCATCGTAAATCCATAGTCGTAGCATGTCGTAGAATGGACGCGTCACATGTGCAAGCAGTTTCTCAGCGAATGCGCACACGAAGGGATCTCCATGGGATGTAGAAAAGCCGTGTATTAAGGAAATCAATTGGCCACCCCTCTTACCTGTGATATGTTTCAGCCATTAAGAACATCTAGTCATTTGTCTATGCACTTACTCTGAGCCTCTTCCACAATCAAGCTCATCAATCGAAGGGCCATTGTAGCATCTCTCGTCCACACCACGCATCGCTTCAAGGTAACACCGCCCTTTCGTACACCTTGAGGCTCGGTTCCGTCCCCAATCGCGGTCAGCGCCTGTCGGATTTCAGCCTCTAGTGTAGCCACCAAACTAAGATATGCGCGCAGCTCAATGGCAATGGCAGCTCGCAAGCTCTGGTTTACCAGCCCACCTTCTTCGCCCTCCACAAACACGGACAGTCCTTTATAGAGCAGACAAGGCTCTGCCAACGTGTTAAGAAGTGAGGTTATCGGCGCAGACAGATTTGAGGGCAATTTCAAGCTTGACGAGGAACTGAATTGCAGATTCGACGAAGACAACCCTTGCAAGTTGAACGGAAGGTCGCGCAGGAGCCTATGCTCAACAGACTCAGACACTTTCGCCGGGCCCGATGAATTAGCACTCGAGGGCCGAGACGAGACAGCACGAATATGCTCATCGCCGGAGCGGTCATTCACTCCAGCGTCAACGCGGGTTCCTGGTATTTCAGTCGAGCCGCGTCTAGGCTGGTCTACACCATCACGATCGATATCATGTCTCAGTGAGCTCTGTCGCTCCATCTTCGCCGGGAGTACGCGTTGGTGTTGCTGCGAAGCCGAAGAGCTAACAGCGGGACCCTCATCCTCCGAATCGATCATCGTGCCCCGTCTTGGGCGTGCACCGGTCTTCCCCAACATATTGTGCAAATGCGCCTCGTCCATCAACGGGCTTCGGCTTCTTTCCCCGCCTTCCACTGGCTCATCCGAGGCGGACAACTTGTAGAGCAAAAATAGGATACCCCATTTCTGCGACAGCACAGGCTGCGTCAGAAGACGAGAGTAAAGATTGGAAAACCGCACTGCCTTATCAGGGCTAATATTTTCGCGGCGCAGCTTGCGCTTAATCAGATCTGGCGCGTTGTTGATGCTCTCTGTTCCTGCGAGACTTCCGCGCCGGCCACCAAGCGCCGCCGGTGATCCTGGGTCTGGGGCATTAGTGCTGGCGTGAGTGTCGAGGATGCGCCAGGCGCGCTCCATAAGGACATGGTGACGGCGGCTTTCGGCTGAGGCGAGGGCTTCCTCCGTGTCGGAATAGTCTTCGTCTTGAATGGCGGAGATCGGGAGCGCGGGGGTCAGGCCATCGACTAGCTGGGAGAGGGCGTCGTCTAAGCGACGCCCACGCCCAGGGTTTCGGGCTGGATTTGACATCGTCTGCCCGGTGCCCTAGTGGGCGAATTGTTTGCTGTGTTGTATCTGTTCGCTCGTAGTTGGCGTCTGTGGATGCTTTGTTTGCGGAGGAAGTGTTGGGCAAGGAGAGATCGCGGTCAGGCAGCGGGTTTAGGGAGGAGGATCGCGAATCGAGCCGGATACTAGACTGTACAATTCCGACACACGTCTGAGATGAACCTTCCAAATTGCATCTCAATGGAAGTAACGCGGACTCAAGCTTGAAGCTTGATTGTTTGTGTTTGCGATGTTTGGCGTGTATTGATGCCAATTCCATAAGGCATCTAAATCTTATCGTCCTATCGCTATCTGAGTTTCCACCTTACCCGATATAGAACATGCCATCCCTGTCATATAAAACCACCAAGTTACTACAACACATCTTGAGGCTCACAACTCCCTCTGCTTTCATCACAATATAGTTTAGTCCCCCGGGCTATTTCTTTCGTGCTATTGCCTCTATGAGTTTTCCATAACAGTTAAATCTCTGGATGAGCCCACCTATACAGTTTAAGAAGACGAGACTGTGGGCTTCACTAGGCCAATCATGGAATATGTGCAAGGAACTTGGCTCATTCGGTTGGAATTCCAGCGATTGCTGGACTCAGCCCGAGCTAATGAGCAGCCAACTTGCAGCCAAGTGCAGCCAAGATGCATGTAACATTGTGGGCTATGATTCGAGGCAATTTGGTCCAGACCCGCTATAGTGACGTCCGTGAGTCGTTCATACAGGATCTGTAGAATTAAGTGCCGTCCCAGGGGCCCTGACAAAGCATTAATTCATTTTATTTTTGCTTCATCTTTACTCTTTTTTACATTCTTCTTTTCGCTTTCCATATCCCCGCTTTAATAAATCAAATGTGTAATTTCCCAATATGGGCATAGGCACATCTACCTCTGCGATCGTGCGACCATTTTTCAGAGTTCTAGGCAACGCAAAGCTCAAAGCACTTGCTGTGTTCTTAACCATATCGACCATCCTCCTCCTCACACTATATTTCGGGGGCTTATCAGAAGACATCTCACCTAGCGCGAAAGACGAGCTTGTGAATGAGAAAGACTACTGGACATGGGAAACGAGCACCCGATTCCAGAAATCCAAGCATAGAAATGACATCGATTACACCGAGAGTTCGCAAAATGCGACCTGTGACACTTTCCCATCAGACGTGCTATCACGCATTCAGATTATCTTAAAAACTAGCGCAACCGAAGACCCGAAACGAGTCGACACACACATGGCCTCCGTAACCCGCTGCATTTCCAACTTACTAGTTGTATCAGACAAGGAAACCGAGCTCCATGGACATCGTGTGCACGATATCCTAGCCGATCTGCCGCCCTCAGCCCGGAATCTGATTCCGGAGTTCGAAGCGTACAACGCGCTACAACGCGGGGAGAGAAATATCGACGGCGCGGCGGGTTGGAGACTTGATCGATTCAAGTTCCTACCCATGGTAGAACGAGCTAAGAAAATTAACCCCGGTGCGGAGTGGTACGTCTTTCTCGAGACGGATACTTATTTCGTGTGGGATAACCTGTTCCGAATGCTGGAACGGTTCGACCCATTGTCACCTCTGTACATGGGATCACCCGCGCCGGGTCGTGATATCGGTGATGGAAAGGTTAATTGGTTTGCGTACGGTGGCTCGGGCTTTGTGTTGTCCAGAGCTGCGGTTGATGGATTGGTGGCGCGGAAGGTTGGCCAATATGGACAGTTTATTGGTCAATCGCTCAGCGAACAGTATATGCAGGCTGTGAAAGATGACTGCTGTGGCGATTCTGTGCTTGGATTTGCGCTGTATGAAAAGGGTATTGAGTTATCTGGGATGTGGCCGATGTTCAATGCGCACCCGCTGGACTCAATTCCCTTTGGTGACGATCATCACTGGTGCCAGCCTGTTGTCAGCATGCATAAATCACAATTGAGTGATATGGCCAGGCTGGCAGACTGGGAGGATGAGCGAGATAGAACGGTATGATTCCTTTTGCCGAACTCACTATGTACTTTGCGGTACGCATGCTAATTCATTTCACTTCAGAACCCCTTACTATATGCAGACTTGGTTGATTATTCTCGCCTGGGACAGTTGTCAGAGCGAAAAGGGTGGGACAATGGAGCTTGGGGTGGGATCATCGAACAACCTGATACTCTGCCCCAGCATGAGTCATTAGAAGCCTGTCGTCAGGCATGCCATGACAAGGATTGGTGTATGTCTTATACCTATGACACTGCTGGAGCATGTGTGTTTGTGCGGAGCTTACGGCTTGGAGCTAAGAGCAAGCTGGAAATTGCCGACCAATTCACGGCTGGATGGGACAACGACAAGATCCAAAATTGGCGGGCGAACAACACGTGCGAAAAGCCGATGTGGATGAAGCAAAGTTTAACAAGAATTTTCTAGACTTTAGACAGGTACATGACTTTCAAAGATCTATATAGAGCGTTAATAAATGACATACTATGTCTGAAAATAGTGTCCTGCCGGAGCTGCTGATAACATGTGGATGGTGATTAAGGAATGCCAAAAAGACAGGAAAAGAAGGGAGTATTCATATCAACAAAATTGAAATAACGCCATTTGCGTCTGGGCTCGCAGTAAAAAGACAAAGAAAGGTACCATGTTATGACGCTAGATTAGGAATAAGTAGCTCCTGTATATATAGAATCTATAGCCATTAACGTTAGTAGTAAAAATATAAATGTAGATATTGGCTGGGTAGTGTAGATTGAAGGAAAACAAACATATCTCAACTACACGTAAGCGAGGAAAAGATCGGATCCTCACTATTCGACAACGTAGAAATCTTCGCAACTAAGAAAGAGAGAACATAGTTACATAGTGAAGGGAAAGCTACCGGTTGGCCCGCAATAAGGGGAGAATACTGTTAGGTGAACTATCTGCACATTCCTCATAGCCCTTACGATGCCAGCTAAGCCTTCCCATCGGTGGCTTTTAGCAGGCCTGTATTTAACAAACTACCTGTCACAATCTCATGCTCAAGGTACTTGCACCAACTCGACGAACTGTGTCCCTGGATGCTATAATAGTTCCGAATACTGTGGCTTTGGTCCGAACTATTGATCAGTTCTTTGCTAAGCTAAAGGCCTTCATTGGGCGGAATTAGCAGTTTTATGAAGATAATCCCAGTCAAGGATTTGATAACTTCCTCGGCTGGTGCGTTGACGTAGCTAGTGCAAAGGGGAAAAGCGCAGATGGACACTCCCGGCACGCAGGTCTGGTCATAAAGATGTAGCGCAGCTACTATAGCGAAGTCCGAAAATTATCTTCATGGTTAACTCGAACAGATCTCTTCGTGGGTTTTAGTGCAAGTCACACTTTATTTTGTATTAAACAGTATCCATAGAAACCCGGAGCGTAAATGCTCATAATGTATCATCAGACCAACTAGTAAGTTTAATGTAACTTGCAGTTTGTGACCAACACGCCAGATAGGGTGGTCGGTTCATGTTAAGTGCTTCTCTTCGCTCCGTGGCAAGTCATTGTGTCAACCCATCCCAGCGACAGACCTAAGACAACGAAGACCATGAATTAAGAACGACTTCAACTATTCTGCTCCTTTTGTCTTCCATGTCGTCGCAACTTCATCACAATCCTTCATGATCTCATTCCACTGCATTCGACTCCACCGCTCCGGCCTTTCGACTGCGTCCACAAAATGTTTCATTGCAAGCACCATCTGCGCCGACCAACGCTCCTTACTAACCTTCCCAATACCAGCAGCCAGGGGCGCCATCAAGAGACGATTAATTTTCTCTTCAGAAGCCCGATTCCGCCCCTCGACCTGACATAACAAACTCCAAATACTCTCATAGACAACCTCCCGGTCCCAGGCGACATTCATCGGCTCTCGCATAGTTGGACAGATAGCCACCCAGGCACAGCGCCGGGAATTCTGCACAAGCGGCACAGGAAACTGCACAAGCGTGCATGTGCCTGGCGGCGCGAATCCTCGCCATTTCTCGTATAGCTCCAGCTGCACTGCGCGCATTAGGGCTTCGTAGTCATCGCGTGGGCTGAAGGCTAATGAGATGGCGTCGTCAAAGCCTCCATCTAGACGGCCATACGAGTTTGCGGGTGAGACGATCAGGTCGAAGGTTACTGAGGGGTCGAGGCGGTTCAGCCGCGAGTGGATAGGGGTGATCTTGATCTTTGATGGTAACTCGGGCCAGTGCTCTTGCTGCGCTGTTTTTAAGGCGGTGATGAAGTCTGCATCCTGGCAGAGCAGGATGATCTCCGGGATATTGGCAGTCATATTTTTGTGTTGACAAATGATGATGCGGTCTGCAGCGACTCCGTGCGTCTCACATAAATCTCCGAATCTTGTTGCAAAAGTAAAGATCCATTCTAATTAAAGTAACGCCCTGTACGGAGTACGGAGTATTGATACTGATACGGGAATATTGACATTCCGAAACTACCCCTAATATAGACTAGCGGGTCTTGGCATTAGGGTCCAGGAAACAAAGAGTGTAAGTGGTGGCACTGGTTTCGAGATGTACTGTTTTTCTGGGGTATCACAAGGAGCACAAAGAAGGGAAATTATTGTAGCCTCTACAAGTTCAGAATAGAACTGTATCCAAAAGCAATGGAATGGGGAGAATGGCGGACCCACATGCGGCTGCTCCCGAACCTCCTCGCACAACCACAGGAAACAGGAACGGCAGTGACCAACGCGTCGGAAAACCCAGGCTCGCCTCAGCGATGGCTACTCCAACGCAGCCCGCTCAATTACCGAGATCACGAGCTCCGTAGACAGCAGCGGACGCCGTGCATGTAATACGAGGGGTCTAGATAGATCCGATGCACTGCTCAAGCACAGCGCCGTTACATTGCCATGCGGGTTCTCTGAGCATGCTATGGAGAAAACAATAGCTTGAGTAGCTGATGTGCCGATGGTCATAGTTGTTACGATTGATACGCGGGAGAATCTTTGAGTTTTTATGGCAGTCCAATATCCTGACAGTAAAGTATATCCCTGAACGGTGATGGAGCTAGTGCTTACCCTGTTGGCGCCTTGGTTGGTGCCTGGGGAGTCATTCCCCGACCTTTACGTAGGTAGGTTAGTCAAGATAATCCGACGTCTCAACTCTCTTCCCCATATTTTTGAGTTGCCCTCTTCATCCCATTATTGACATGATGTCGCGAACCACTGAAGATACCCCACTGCTGTTGGACCCCACAGCCGATGAATTAGGGTCCCCGAATGATGAACGATACGCTCCCATTGTGGAAAGACATCAACAACGATGCACCAAAACCATCTTCATTTTGACGTGGAGCTCGGCACTGCTCGCGATCTTCATGCTTATTCTGAACCTGACCATCATATTCATATTTCTTACTCAATTCGGGAATATCAGGCCCTGGGCACCAGAGGGTATTCTAATTATCCTCTTGTGTACGGTATGTTTTGATATCACGCACATATATACTTCTCACCAGGAAAATAGGCCGCTAACCACAGCGACAACAGCTCCTGGCCGCCGGATTCATCTCGTTCCTTAATCTGGCTCGTTTGTATCTCTGGAACCGACCTATCTGGCTCTGGTTGAACCTGATCCTAGACCTCGCTATCGCCGTATACTCAATCGGTATTGGTCTACCAAGATTGGACCTCGACGGACCTAGATGGGACGCAGATGTACCCCTATGGTTCATCCGTATCGCCCAGGTCGTATTCTGGTTGGCTGTGGTGTTCGGGTCAGTCATGCCGAAAATATCCTCTCGGCTCTTCTTCTTAATACATATTAACACCCACTGGACATCTAGACTGATTCACTTGGCTCTGTTCCTCGTGCGATGCTTCCTGTCCTTCAGCTACCGGCCCTGGCGTGAATATCGCAATTGGACGTTGCCTTATGGGCGCTTTAGCATTGAGTTCAAGGTGCAATTCATTCGACAATCGGACAACGCCGAGGCGTCACGCGACGCTACTGCTCCGCGCACCGGTATCCAGGCAGAAGTGGCGGTGCGGAGGGTTTGAGGAGGTCCATTCCCAGTGTGTACCAGATACAGCAACTGAATCAGGCCTATCCACGTTAACTCATCAACAGATCAATTGCATATATGAATAATTTTGAAGTCTATCGTATGCATCAACAGCTATTGCTGTTAACGTGACTCCTTGGTAAATTCTTGATAACAGGCCCTAAGGGCCACGCCGCGGATTACAATAGTTCCGGAAATTGGTGTCACCATTCATACTCTTCGATTTATTCTCGAACCCTAATGCCAAGACTCCCAAAGT
Source organism: Penicillium sclerotigenum (assembly GCA_928213465.1). Classification (NCBI taxonomy): domain Eukaryota; kingdom Fungi; phylum Ascomycota; class Eurotiomycetes; order Eurotiales; family Aspergillaceae; genus Penicillium; species Penicillium sclerotigenum. Next base: position 35,134 of record CAKMRK010000025.1, on the reverse strand, counting down.
ATACAGTATCTAGAGTAGTTCTGGGTGAATAATACTCCAGAACAGGACCCATACTGTACTCGATTTAAAATTATAATGTATCAATTGGGACGGCTTGAAGATGGCAAATTTCTGCAACGACACACATTGTTGAAGTTTCAAGACTCAATCAAATAATGAAGATTGGCGTATGGACATGTACATCGTGGGATTAAAGAGGATAAGCAAGGCCAAAAAAAGCCTTCGAAAGTAAAAACTGTGATAATAGCCAAAAGGCTTTTCCGAAGAAAATATAGGAATCTAGTGTCACCCATTATTTGGTCTTCCAGCACAATATAACCTGCATAGATCTGGCGCTACTATATATGACACGATCGGCCTGTGGACTTCCATCTCACTTCAAATCAATATAGAATTCCTATCCCAGCATTAGGCGCTGCAATCATGAAGCATGACTTCCCTCGCCATCCAGCGTCTACTGAATGATCTACGAGAATATGCAACACACTTTCAAAGTGATTGTCGATTCATTTGCCCAACCATCTGGATCAAGGAAACTAGTCAAACACATCACAAAATCACAAAGCCATCCGTACGCCGCCCAGGAATCATGTATTTCAACAAAAGCAACCCACACTTAGGAAAACAAACAATGCACCGATGTGCCCTCAAGTATTAGACAAGCGAAAGGGTAAAAATTCCTCGGAACCATCAAGGAGGAGGATTAAAAGAGCAAAAGAAAGGGTAAAAAAAATACAACAGGGGAAAGGGGGAAACATCGTCAAGCAGAACATCAACCTCGAAGCAGCCATAAATAGAAAGAAAGCATCTCATACGCCGGATTGACACACCCTCAAAAAAAGGTCATTCCAGACCACAAGTTAGTCCGTCCACTTTTGAGTCGTGAGGATCATTAACACCTGCCCATGCCAAAACAATCGGCGAAGCCTTAGCCGAAAGGGACCGCGAGGAAAAACAAACTCCTAGGAAGAAGAGATCAACCGCCGGGTCTAAGCAGTGAACTGTATTTCCTACATGCGGCGAAAAGCAAGATAGGTATCTTGAGACGAGAAACAAAGCAAGTTTTCTCATCGACGCATGCCCTGTGTAGGGATGCCACCGGGCTGCATGCCCATGTTGGGCGGCATATTATACCCGTGATGCTCGTATCCGGCTGGCAGGCCGTTCATCATTAGGGGGCCGAGCCCCTGGGCCTGTGAGACCGGGCAATCTTTGTGTGCCAGCAAAAGAGTCTTGAGGTTGACAATCTCTTCACGCAGCTGAGTCACTGTCGCAGTAAGGGCATCATTCTCTGAAGTGAAAAGCTCAACCTTGTTTTGAAGGTTAGCTAGCCACTGCTTCTTCCGTTGGCGACATTTCAAAGCCGCGACACTACAGTACGGACGTTAGCATTCCAAGCTCCTAAATATTAAAGAGGGGGGGGGGTGCATTCATACCGATTCCGCTCGAGGAAATTGCGTCTTTTCTCCTCATCAGTCATCTTCTTGGTATCCATTGGGAATTGCTTCATATCATCATCCTCATCGTCCTCATCATCCATATCCGAAGGCATCTCCGTGTTAGCTTTAGCCCTTTTGTTTGATCCCTTCGGGGCATCTTCGGCCTTGCGGCGGTTATTGGCAGCAGGGGCCTTGGGAGCGTTCTTTTTACCCTTGCCCTTAGCGGGTTTAGCAGGTTCGTGGTCAGATGCATCCTCAGCACTAGTGCCATTGGTGTTCTGGGAGACACGTCGGGCAGCTGCAGCACGGGTATCATTTGGCATTGGGGCATGGTTCATTGGTGCATTGTTTGCCTGACCACCCTTTGCCAGCATGAACAGTCCATTCGCCGCATCAGCCGCATCATGCTGAGTGAAGTCACCAGGCCGGGCTGGTTTTATATCCATATTGGCAGCAGCCTGTTCCTGCTCATTGGGGTTGGAGGTGGGGGCATTCGCGTTGTTCTTCTTTGCTGTGAGTGCGGTGCGGTGGAAATCAATAGTGGAAGGAGTGGCGCCGCCGTTCTGAAGTTGTTGCAAGAGAGCTTGTGAGTTGGGACTGGGGGCCGGAAACATAGAGCCTCCACCGCCAGGCGTCAGACCCGTGCGGAGGGAGGACTCGTTCGGGGTAGGGAAGCCGCGACCGATGCTGTCGAAGTAGTCATTAGGACCGGTGGGCCCTGGGAGCATAGCGGGACTAAGAGGTCCCGAGCGCAGGGAGTTGTTCCAATTGTAACCACTAGCAGAGGCTGTTCCAGGTAAGGCCGGTGAGGTAAGGGCAGCGACAGATGGAAGAAGTGATTTGCCTGGGGTCTCGGCCGGATTTCCTCCGAACGATTGCTCAAATGGATTGGGCTCTAACGAGAAAGGATTGTGCATGGAATTGAAGTAGTCCGGAGTATCAGACGCAGTAGGCGCACCCGGTCGTGGAGGCGGCGCCAACGAGGTCTGAGTCTCTACGTTAGATTTCTGGTCCTTCTGTAAAGGTGCGACCTGCGAGTCTAGCGGGGAGTTCGAGTTAGCAAATGCGCCAAGAATTAATGCGATCGCAAATAGGTACCACTGCGGTTTTGGGAACGAGTCAAAAGCTTCATTGTGTGTAGAAGATGCATGTGTTGGTGGGGAGGAAATCAATGACGCCAGTGGGTGAAGTCATCGCGACGGCAAATGACTTGGGGAATTTAAGGATCGGGGACAGTGGCGTATTACCAACCCAAAAAGGGGACTTTTTTTTTTTCAGGAAGTATAAAGCAGAAGAAATAAGGGAAACACATAATGGAATATCACAGTATAAAGCAAAAGTACAAGAAAAAAAAAAGCGCAAATGTAGGAAAGCGTGACACGAACCTTCTTTTTCTGCCTTAGAGTCCATGGGGGAAGACATGTTTGATCGAAGAGTCGATATGGCTGGGGCGACCGCAGCAGACATCGGGCTCGAGTATAATGAATATAAAATCTGCAAAGCCAAACAAACAATGGCTTCTGGAGAGTGAGAGTGAGAGTGAGAGAGGAAGAGAGTGACGTAGGGGGAAGAGGGATATGATGAAATTTAGGGAATTTGAGATTCTGGCAGAAAGAGAAAAAAAAAACAACCAGTACTGTCAGGTACCGTATTTTTTTTAAAAAAAAAATTGCACACCGAATTCTATGGGTATACAACCTTGGAACATACATGACTTGTAACTCTCGTTCTCCGAATCAGGTTCGGCCATGGTTTCCACCGGAGAACATTTGTACAGTATTAAAATGTTAAAATGTTGCTATTGGTACTCTTCTATCTTTGTATTGGACTGTTCTTGGTCTGAGGTGCTACCCTCCCTCCTATCTCAGACACTCTACACCATAAAGAGACACCCTTACCTAGGATTTCGACCACAGGGTGGAGAATCGATTGCAGAGGTCAATCTTCATTTGCCAGTTTGGAGAGCGGAGTCAATCTAGTCCAATATCACTGGCTTGAAGACCAAAAATAAATTGTACAATAATTAGTTGACTCTTCGCAATCCTTTCACCTACTGGTGAGTCGATGCTTGCATCTTTGATACCGGGGGGGTGGATGGGTTCCAAGGTTGGTCATCCCAGGTATTATTCATTATGTCACGGTGACGACAGAAATCTCTCCCGCTATGGGTCATATGCACCCTTGAACCAATCAAAACCCATTATTTTTCAGTGCCAAGGCGAGAGATTTCACTAACCCGAAGAATGCGGTGGAAATGATGATGCAATTGATGGCACGTGAGGGTTCTATACTATCTTGTCACTGGAATTCGAGATATCTTGATCTTCATACTGGACAACGGAAGTATAGTTATACATATTACAGTTGAATAATATGTACAGTTATAATATGTACCAAGTAGGAAACAGAAACAGACTTCTATGCTGTATACCGAGATCTGTACGGGTAGAACTTGTACGACCTGTTACCTCCCGGCCCCCAGAGAATTATTAATCAACGGGAAGCCACGGGTGTTATCCACGGGTACTCCATACGCGTCGTATGCATACGGAGTACTTGTACGGCTGTATACGGAGTACTCGAGATCGCGTCTGGCACTTCGACGTTACATAAATGACATTGTTATTTAGGTACCATGTATTACCCCTGATCTCGATGCAAAAGGCCATGTGCTCCGTAGGCTACTACGTATGCAGTAATATTATAATCAGCTACATAGTACCCAGTAGGGTCTTGAGAACAAAGCAATCTGTCTTATACATCCTACTTAACAATCTTAATGTTGAACGCCAATCCCTGCGACAACTGCAGAGAGTGGTCTAGCCCAAAGTGAGCCCTTTAAATATCATGCCAATTGGGCAATTTCGTCGAATTTGAGGGTTGTGGGGAGCCACTTCCCCACAGTCTTGGTATCCTTCAACCTTGATTGTACGTATGTGCACCTGTCGATTGTTAAACAAGACGGTGGTATTGACGAATCAACTTAAAACATGGCTCTTGAAGCAACTGGAAAGCTGAAATATCCTTCGAAGGAACAAATTCATATCATATAGTATAAAATATTATAGATGTCCCCATACTTCATCAAACCACTGAAAAATACCGGCGTCGGCTGAAACATTTGACGATATAAACTCAATAAGCCGGTTAGTAGCAGAAACCTACAAAGTCAAGATACTGTTGCTTCACAGGCAGGTTGACAACTCGACCTCTCAATGGCATACCCAACCATCCTTGTAATCTCGAACCTCCCCGTAGTGCATGAAGCCTTAATCCGTAGTATAATTGGCGAAAAATAGAAATATCAAGGTTTTCGAGATTTGACGAGATCTTCAATGTATCCACAGTTCATCTGAAGTAGTTAAAGTAGTCTGTATGCTGCCACTCTTTCCGAAATCAAGTGAGCTATGGTTGTCATTCAGTAGTTATCATCGTCTACCAGGTAAGCAGGCTTACACCCTGCAGCCTATACATATCTAGAAGCTTAGACGGCAAACTAGCAATGAGAACCATAGCGCAAGATTCATGCTTCAAAGTAACACCATTCCAAAAAAAAAAGATAGCACACTGACATCTAACCATCAAGCCCTGAAAAGATTGGAATATTTACAATTCCTAGCTCATCCTTAAAAACCAGCCCTCATTTATACCAGGACTTCACGAACCCCGGTAGGTCGAGTAATTCCAAGGACCCAGGAGCACAGGAACATGATAATGGCGCCAACCCTCCTCGTCCTCGCGGCCACGCCCCTTGACAGTGAACTTAACCTCAACCTCTGGCCAGAAGCTCTCGACGCCCTGGGCCTCGTACCAGGGCCCCACATCAAAGCGCACAGACCAGTTGGTCTTGCTGTCTGCAGCAGGCAGGGCAGCCAATATAGCAGGGACTGATTCTGAGGCTGTTCCGACTGGTGTCCAGGTGGCGACGCGGCCGTCGGCGTTCGTGGTTGCGCGGAAGGAGATGCCGCTGGCGGCAGATGTCGGGGTCGAAAGGAGGGTCAGGGTCACTGGCAGGTTGGCTGCTGGTGTTCCTGATAAAGTGTTTAGACAATGGCAGGTGATTGGGTCACGCGCTGCCATGGTGGTTGAGTATTGCTTGGTTGGGTCTGAGTGTTTGGTGTGCGGGGCGGGGGAGATTTGTTGCTGATAAAGTGCGAGGCGGTTGTTGGTGCGACCAAGTTGTTGGTTATTTTGAGGGGAGTCCATTCATTCTCAAAGGGAAGATGGAATATAGGAGAAGAAGAAAAAGGGAAAATAAGAAGAAGAATATGCTGGAAGGAGAGCTCTACATTGTTATCAAAGGTTCATCGGAGGACACCGATGGCTGCGGAGAGTGCCATGTAGCTATCAATTGAGGATCCATGACTCGTGCATGTATGTTGTATAGCTTCTTCGCTTCCTATTTAGTGAGTATCTGTAATAAATGGAATTCTATTACCACAACTTAAAGTAGGATAATTCTGTAATTCTGTGGGTTCAAGGACGAAGAGCTTCAATGTCGTAGAAACATTTCCAATTAGTAGAAGAATGGTAGGGGGGTAATTAGAGGCCTAGGGATAATGCATCTAAGACTAATTGCATGTGTAATTATAGAAACACCAAAAACAGCACAAAAAAGTTGCAAGTGTATGAAGTGAAAGTCTTGTCTTCCGGAAAGTTCGATTTTGCGGGGCAACTTTGGAACTCTTGAACTTCCAAGCTCCCAAGCTCCCAACTCCGCAACATTTAGATCTTCAACAAATCATACACAATGTCCTCCGCCGTGATACATGGCGACGACCTCGACATGGAGCCTACGCTCCAGTCAGTTCTCAGCCAAAACACTCTCCGTTGGATCTTCGTCGGAGGAAAAGGAGGTGTGGGTAAAACCACCACCTCGTGCTCCCTAGCCATCCAGCTGGCCAAAGTCCGCAAATCTGTCCTCCTAATTTCGACTGACCCCGCACACAATCTGAGCGACGCTTTCGGTCAGAAGTTTGGAAAGGAGGCCCGCCTGATCGATGGCTACTCAAACCTGAGCGCGATGGAGATCGACCCCAATGGGAGCATCCAGGATCTACTCGCCACCGGAGATGGCCAGGGCGATGATCCCATGGCGGGGTTGGGCATGGGCAACATGATGCAGGACCTTGCCTTCAGCGTAAGTGCTTATACCGGTGTCGCGCCATATACTCTACGTGTCAATCTAACTATTGGTTAATGACAGATTCCCGGTGTTGACGAAGCTATGTCCTTCGCCGAAGTCCTGAAGCAGGTCAAGTCGCTCTCCTATGAAGTTATCGTGTTCGATACCGCGCCCACCGGTCACACCCTTCGATTCCTCCAATTCCCCACCGTGCTCGAGAAGGCGCTCGCCAAGCTCTCCCAGCTCTCCACTCAGTTCGGTCCGATGCTCAACTCGATCCTGGGCGCTCGTGGCGGTCTTCCCGGAGGCCAGAATATGGACGAGTTGCTACAGAAGATGGAGTCGTTGCGCGAGACTATTAGCGAGGTCAACACTCAATTCAAGAACCCAGACATGACCACCTTTGTGTGTGTGTGCATTGCAGAGTTCTTGTCACTTTACGAGACGGAACGTATGATCCAGGAATTGACTAGCTACAACATTGATACCCACGCAATCGTTGTCAACCAACTGCTGTTCCCCAAAGAAGGAAGCGATTGCGAACAGTGCACTGCTCGCAGAAAGATGCAGAAGAAGTACCTCGATCAGATTGAGGAGCTCTATGAGGATTTCAATGTTGTCCGCATGCCAATGCTTGTTGAGGAAGTGCGCGGGAAAGAGAAGTTGGAGAAGTTTAGTGAGATGTTGGTGACCCCATATGTGCCCCCGCAGTAAAGGCGATGTCGATACGAGATATTGTGTTTTCACTCATGTCGGATGAATTATGAAAAGACTAGAGAATATTACCTGAAGTGTTGGCCTTGTGGACTAAGATTGGTTTGAACTCCATGTAGACCTCGGGAGCATCTGGGCTAACGGACATGAATGCGCTCATGCATATTCCGTCACATCCTAACCTCTGTGATGAACCTCTTAATCACACCTCGGTCGATCGGGGGTTAACGCACATAACGACACACAATCATGCTTCGCCAAATGATATTGGACACCATTAATATATATCATCGAGAGAGGAACTCCAATCGTTCCCGCACCTAAGCACTTCTCCATCCACCGTGTGTTTCGACAACCAAAGACCCAATATACAATATGGTCTTGGCACTTCAGAATCCAATGCTTTTGAAGCGAGTTCAAACCCTAAAAGCGAGAGCTGCAGATGTCCTCGCTGCAGTCCAGTGGCCCCCACGATCAAAGGCTACAATCCGTGGTGCCACGACACCACCGCAGTGAGCCAATTTGGCTCTGCATAGGTTTGAGAATCTGCGGTGAGAGAAAAGGAGACGTCAGAACTCATTTCCTTCCTCTTCCAAATACTCCTACAGGCGCACTGTCCATTCTTTTTAGTGGAATACTCGAATTCCATGCGCCCTGGGATTGATTCGAGACCGTTGCTCCTCCGTGCAAGCCTCACTTTCGTCTAAGACCGGGTTCTCAGTAGTAAACAGTGGAAAAAGTGGGCAGACTAGGATCCCGTCCCATTTTGACAGCCAGGAGCTCCAAATTGACACACATGAAAGGGGGGGTGGGAAAGGGTTGGGCCTCGTTGGTTGATAAAGTGAGGCGGATGGTTTCTCCTGTCCTCCGCCTCCCGAACATTCCGACATGAAGCCTCCTCTCGAGATCAGGGCACAGGATCTGGGTTGTTTCTAGGGATTCTCCATTGGTTTCGCCTTCTTACTCTTGCCGCCCTCTGTGGAGACTCGCTTGAGAGTTCCCGGATTCGTGGATAACCGGCTAGTTTCATTTGCCTATATGCACAGTCAACTTTGTGGATCGTGCTGTTCGAAGAAGGGGGGGGCTGCGCGGTCCCCTCTGCCGTTGACCTGTTGTGAGACCATATTCTCCGAAGGATCGGTGGCTGGGGATTTGTGCATTTCCAATGAAGATTTATCTTTTGCATCTCCGTTTCTGATGGGATTGTTATTTGTTGAACCTGAGTATCAACCAACCTATTTATACTCATGTCTCGTCCTTCTGAACTGTGCCAAAAGTCCCACAAAGAGCTTCCAGGCACGGACCGTTTGTGTGTCGGTGTCGACTGACATCAGACCCTAGCTCTTCCTTCGCCTCATCTCGACGCCTCGTCTCGACGCCTCACCTCTTAGCCTTGACCATGTCTCCTGTCCAGCAATACTGGCTTCCGGGGTATGGGCTGTCCCGACATATTGTGCTAGGTCATATCCATTACTTTCTTGGACCTAGTGCAACAGTTAGACCCTACAGTTACCAGGCATGTGTTTCCATTGCTTCCACTACGCCACTCTATATAACCCTTTCTAACTCAATATCATTGCAGGGGCGCGATGGCTACCTCATCAATGGCGTGCCACTCACGCGGGTTTGTTTCCCCATCTTTATTAAACATGAATTGAAGCCGGAGAAAGAAAAAGAGAACCGAACTGTGCACATGACTAACTTCTCCGAACAGGAACAAATTGATGATCTCGCGGTAATGTCTCGAGAGTACGAAAAGCAAGAAGCTACTCGAATGGTGCTCAATACCATCGGCGGCTCAACTTCTAGCTCCAGCAGCGACAATTCGGCAACTCAGTCTGAGCCGTATATCAATGAAATCATCCCTATTAATCAACCTGGAACACGCAGGCGTGCAGAACCAGACTTGCGAGGCGGTCGTTGAGGCCAACTCTGTTTCTTCGCTTCCATCCATTGGACTTGTCTCTTTTCCAGCCCTTGGCCCTGTTCTAGGATTCCATCCGCTAGCAGCATTAGGAAGAGAACTACTTCCTATATTCTCGCCTGGTACTGCTCTGTTTGGCCTTTCTTTAACTCGCTCTTCGTACCCCGGTATCTCTCATGGATTACAAGGATATTGGCCACATGGATATTCAAACCTTGACTTTGTTGCCCAGGTGGAAGCCCTGGATTACAAAAGTCCCCGGACGGACCAGTGGAAGGAAAGGAACGCCAATCCTGTGGATGGAAGCAGCTCTTGTGGGTAATAGCGGTAGCCCTATTTTTTAGCTAATTGGAATAATTGGAACATGTGTCTTTCGTCTCGTTCTGAGATACCCTTCTCTCTGGTTTTTCTCTGGTTTTTCATAGTCTTCAATGTATTTTGGGGTGTTATTACGGCAGTCTGATATTGTGTTAGACTCTAGGGTTTGGAGCTTTTAGCCTATAGCAAATTATAAGCTGGACTTATTGGTCTTTTGTTAAACAGAACGATCCTATCAGGGCCGGAAGAGGCAGGGTCTTGTGCTAATACACCAAATGGAATCAACATGTCCAACGCTGGTTGTACAAGATATCAACAATAAACCGGGACATAATACCCAGCTTAAGAACAAGGATAGTTTGGAACAAGGGTTATTGTCAAAAAAGACATCATCTTTCACTCATCTCTATAGACCATTCATAACAGCATAGATAAATCAGACCCTAAGATCAAAGAGTCGACTACATATCTCCATCGCTCATCTTTTTCCCCCTCCAAAGATTTAAGGGCGCCATGATTGGCTGCTTTTGGGGACCCCCTCCGTCCAAACCTCCTGGGTCAGACATGACCAATAAATAAAAAGGTCAAACAAAATATCCGACGTAGGAAGTAAAAAAAAAATATGGGGAGAGAGTGATTGCATAACTGCAAGACTATAAGAGGTAAAGAAATAAGTGTGGACCCCCGAAAAAAAAAAACGCCAGCCAGATGCCACTCTGCATTGAGTCCCCAAACAACCGTGTTGTGACCTACACGGGGAGATCACTAAAAAAATGGGGCAGGCAGAAACAAGTTGGAAATCACATAACAGAGAAAAGTTCAGTTTTCAACATCAAGGTCATGGTGTTTTTATTTTGCAACAGCAGCGCTCAAGACTTGTGTGCGGAAGAAGGCACCCTTGGTCTTCTCGATGACTTGCTGGTAGACCGACTGAGGGGGGTGGTTCATGATAACAGTGCCCTCCTTGTAATCAATCTTGGCGTCAACCCGGGTGTCGCGGATCAGGTTGACAATCCACTTCTCACCCTCGTCCTGGTTGAGACCGAGGCGAGTGGAAAGGTCCCTAGAGAGAGAAAGCCACCCGTTAGTATACTTTTTTGATGGTAATTCCCCAGTATAATAAACTTACTTGATGTCAATACGCTGGTGGATCTTGCAGTAGCTCTCGGAGATGAGGTGGCGGGCAGCGTCGACGAAAGCGTCGGCGGCCGAGACAAGGAAGAAATCGCTGCGCAACACGTCCTCTGCCTCGCTGAGCTTCTTTTGTGCTTCCTCGAAATCGAAATCGACGTAAAGGGCCTTGACGAAATCGGTGACGGGGTCGGTGTACTCGTAGTCCTCCTGGCGCACAACGCGGATCAGATCCTTCAATTGCTTCTGGTAGACACCGGAGTGCTTGTGAGGGCGGCTGCGGTTGGTGATGACAGCGGCGGCGAGGTACCGCAAAACCCAAGGGCAGCTGGTCTGGATGGTGTTGATGTAGGCGGGGGAGAAGAAGAGGTCGGTAAGGACGTCGCGGGCGGGGTCGTGGTTGAAGAAGGGGAACAGCGACCAGTGAATGAGCCAAGAGCGGTTGGTGAGCTGAGCCAGGGGGTTGTTGAACAGGCGAGTCTCAATTGAGTCCTTGACCTTCTGAACCTCCTCCATAGCACCCTCCCAGTTGGTGGTCAAGATCTCTGATGCGAGCTTACCCCATGTAGCGGCGGCAACCTTGTCGTTGTCGGTGGACAGAACACGGAACTGGTAAAGCAGCTCAGCGGCATTTCCATAGCTGCCGCAGCTGTATTGGAAGCGTCCGTAGTCGTGGAGAGAGTTAACCATCTCGTTAGTGACACCGTGCTTCTCCTCGAGGAACCGCAAGTTGGCGGCCTTGTCACTTCGCAGGTTGCCCACAACCTCCTCATCCTGCAACAATTCGGAAATCTTCTCGCTCTGATCCTGGTAGTGCTGTAGCTTGGCCAGAACCTCCTCGCGCTTCTTCACAAACTCTTCGGGAATGGTGTCGGAATCGTTAATATCCTGCCACAAGTTGGCGACGTAGTCGGTCATGTTGGTGTGCTTCAGGAGCTCGTACTTCGCCCGGGTGATTTCCTTGTCCTCCTCGTCGCCGGTAGCGCTGAACTCGAGCAGGGGGAAGACCAGGTGACGGTCGAGGTACGGGATGAGTCGGGGCAGCAAATCATGCTGGGAAGCGATATCCTCGGCGGTCTTGGGCGTGTGAGCAGCAGCGCCACTGAGCAAAGTCTCAGCGGAAGGGGGGGCGTTGTCTGCCATATTGGATCTCAAAAGATGGCAGAAGGGGGTTAAAGGTCTAGAGGGGGTTAACAAAGGGCCAACCGCGATCAATGGAGAATTTGCAGATTGTGCGGGCATCGGTGGCCCTAAACCCTTTTTGGAAGTGGGTGTTGAACAAGCGGTGGCAGAAAATCTGAGCAGAGGAGCATCAGATGTCGCTCCCCGATCTTACCAGTCTCTGCATTGATATCCCCATCTTCTCCAACCAGGTCTTTTCTTTCGGTCCTTTAGAACGTAAGAAATGCCGTCTCTTCTACACTCGGGCCCGTCCTCGGCCATGCGAAAGCAGGCTACTACCATTCCTCTTCGCGTCAACTCTGCACAGTCCGTGGCTTCCGTTCAGACATGTAGTTCATTTTCCACATTATGTCCTCAGGCGAGGTTGAAAGCTTCACGTAAGTTACAATTTGTTCGGTTTCATCTTGATCTCTTGATAGTTTGAGAACTACAGGAGCAAAGCTGCACCCTCGGCTCTTGCAATATCTTGTAACCAACGGACAAAAGAGAAGAGAGAAAGAAAAAACACGCATCTATGCCGTTTTGGTTTTCATTCAACGGAGAAAATCTCGCATGGCTAACTTTTCCTCTCAGATCGCCCTCAATTCTCTCTCCCTACTCTCCCTACCTGCCAAAGCCGTACCTTCCTCGCTCATCTCGGCCGTCAAGCGCAAGCCCTGAAACAACAATCTACCACTTCATCACCAGCCAAATCAGACAAGAAACCCAGTCCGACCCTGCAGCTCACCAACCTCCCCTACTTTGTCCGCCGCACTGCCTCCAACCAGTTGCCTGTCTACGTCGTCACAAAGGCCGGCGGCACCAAGCAACTCACCAAGCTCCAGAAGACCGAAGGCGATCTGGACGCGCTCCGCAACGACCTAGCTTCTGCCCTGGGTGTTGTTGACGGAAACAAGCCTAACCCGGACGTTACTCTTAACCGACTCACTGGACACATCATTGTCAAGGTATGTTCGCTTCTACGGTGCAATTAACCAACACACGACAGAAACTGATATTTGAATACAGGGCTGGCGCAAACCCGAGATTCTGAACTTCCTCCAGGAGCGGAAATTCTAAATGGATTCTTCTCTAATACCTCAATCTTATCTCACACGCTCGCGATTGAAGAGCTCATCGGAACGATTCGAATAGCACAAGATTCACCCCCCAAAAAGCATCATCATACCCCTATTGCGAGGGGTATGCTAGATCATACTTACCGGAGAGAGCAAGAATCACATCACGTTGAAAACAAGGGAGAAAGAAAAACGAACGCTCACGGTGGTCCCTGATGTGGATGGGTAATATCTATTTCTTTGATCTCTCTTTCCTCTTCCCTCTGCGGTGCATACCTTAATCTCGTTGCTGTTTGTTTTTCTTCCCCCTTTTTTTCTTTTCCTTGGGTGTTTGTGTCTTATCTATCTGGTCGTGTCTTCTGGCGTCCACCTGCTTTTTTTTTGTTTGTTCGCTTGCTCTACCTGTAACACTTTCAATCTGTACATTTTCGACGACTCGATGGGTGCTAGTGCTTTTATATTGAATGACCACATGCAGTTCCCTTCCGGAAACTTGTAACAGTGCGCAGTACGTATGCTCCTATCTGCAATTGCAAAGTATGCAAGTATTGGCCACAGGCAGACCAGTTTTAAAGACTTCAGATTCCAAACTACTTCAGCGAGCAGATGGCCTTACATTGCCCTATTATATTTCTGCTGGATGCTTCAACGTAGCGGAATCCAACTATGAATATGTGGTAAGCCACTAATTTGAGATTTACAAATTTAAATGGAAGGAAAGGTCGATTGGTCATGATGCAAGTATCTCTCGATTTGTATCGAGGGTATTTTGAGCATTGTACACCGAAGCAGAGCAGAACAGAACGCTATCTCACGAGAACAAAAATAAGATCCCCATCACCCACCAGCGCCCAAAAGTTAAGAATAGAAAGACTGATAGTCGACATGAGTACAAATGACATGAGAGAAAATCAAGATTGTCGTATATGCTAAGTGGAAGAGGATCCGATGCCTCCCAGGCGGGACTGGTCCGAAACCAACCTGTCACCAGCGCAGTGGAGGTTCATGTAGGCATAATTTACTCCGCCAATCGAGCGTATGTGAGGAGCTGGCGAACAACACCACCATCAATGTTCGGGAGGAGCAGTGCACCTAGCAGGCTCTCTTTTCTAGGAAGGATTCCGGATGGGATGTTGAGGGGGGAGGTGTTGTCAACTTGCTTTGATTTTTCGGCAAGTCGGCGTAGAATTCCCAGTCCTCGGTTCACGATCGAGCTGAAGGCGTATGCATCGGCCTCGGCCTGACTCCTTTGTCGCATATTGATTTGTGGGATCCGTTCTGTGCACAGTGCACAGGAAAGTCGCAAGAGATGGACAGCGAACCCGTCGACTGACTCAAGCCATGCTTTGGCAAGACAGCCGTCGGCGAATGTAGCGAGCACGTCGGCTGACAGAAGACCTTGCATCAAAAACACTTTTCGTGCATCCACGACCGCCATGGGCTTTTTGTCGGGGACACAGGAAATAGCAAGGCCAAACGCGCGGGTCAGCAACTCCGGCCGCGCAGGTGCAGACCCATCGCCAGAGAAGATGGCTTTGAAGTAAGTTCGGTTCGGATCATCTCTAGCCAACATTTTGGCAAGCCCATCAACAGCAGCTGGGGTGTATCGATCAACCGAGGAATTGAATGTAGTGAACATCACTTTTCCGGAGGGTGATGTGGGTTCAGGTTCAGGCGAGAAGGCCAACAAGAAAATCAACAGATTCAGCGCCTCGTCCTTGCCGGGGATTTGAACAACATGCGCCAAGTTGCTCAGCAAGATCACTGCATCTTTCATAAAGTCTAACGTGTTGTGGCTTGTCCGCAGGAACATCTTGCGAGTTCCCATGTAACGGAAGACGGCAGAAAACAGCTGAGCGACAGGAGGGATTCCAAGAGGTAAGAAATTCGTCTCGCTGAACGAGAAATTGCGCAGGATAGTGGTGATACAGATGAGTCGATCGACAGCGCGGTCTAGTTCGTACTCAATACTTCCAAATTCTGGAACATCTGCAAGCGATGTGTTTTCACACTGGCAGTCCCGTATGACTTCCTCATAGGAACGTAGAACCATAGTATCCGACTCTTCCAAGGTGTGCTGTGCTAGAAGGTCGGCCTGGTCTTCGGCACAGTCGATCAGGCTCTCTACCAAGTCATCACAATTCTCCAATGATATCTGAACAGATGGTTCACCAGAAAGTGTTGTCAAGGTATCCAAGGCAACCCGGATCTCAGCGTAAATCCCAGACTTGAGCGCCATTGTCAGCGCATGAATATCAACAACTCCCAGTTCTGCAAAGCTTGGCACGTCTGGCTTTAGTCTCGAGATATCCTCACCAATCTGGTACATCTCATCAACGACAATAGGCCCGTGGAAGCGACTTCCTGTCAGAACCATGGGTTTGAAGGTTTCCTCGATAGGTCGTTTTACTAGCTGCTCTGGCTTTTGTTCTTGTTGTACCGGCTGCTGCTGACCTGGAACAGGCGTAACACCCTTCACGGCCTGCGGGGAAGGAGCTGCAAACTGTCCGGTAGGGGCTTCAGTGGGTGGGACCGATGGCTGCGACGCCCTCGAGACGCTTGACCGATGTCCGGTCTGAGCTGGCCTGCTTTGGCTTCGCGCATGCGTCGGCGTGGCGAATCCATTCACTGGGTTCCCTGGAGCATTATTATGAACTGGCGTATTACTCTGGGGGGACTGTGCCATTGTCTGAGCTTGCTCAAAGCCTGGATTAGGCTTTACTGAAGGAGACTGGAATTGACTAGGGGGCCGCTGTATCCCGCCTTGCTGCTGCTGCTGTTGCTGCATGTGGTCCGCCATTTGCTTTTGCTGCGAGCTGATGAAAGCTTGTTCGTAAGGAGCCAGGTTCCTTGAGTGGTGAGCTTGAATCTCCTGAGCGGCCATAGGGTATTGCATCTGGGGGAATTGCAGCTGATGTGCAACTGCTGACCACATATTTGTTGTTGTGACCTTTTTTGATCCTCCCATCTTCATCACCGTGGCGTAGAGCTGAACGAGATTGATCGGACGACCACTGACAATAGGGTTTGGATCAATGGGAAGATTCTGGCTCGCCATGAATTTTTGCAATGAGCGCAAAAATCCTTCCGGGTTACTGGGTTTCGGCATATTCGAGTGCATGTTCGGCTGCATATTCGGTGGCATTTGTCTCATTCCTCCCTGCTGCTGAGGATTGGCCATCGGGTTCATGCCTCCTGGACCCGGCCGTGGAGCCATTGCAGGATTGGGATTCATCCGTGTCTGCTGCTGCATAGCATGTAACCGCTGTTGCTGATTCGCTAAAACTTGATGGTAGCCCTGGGGTACTTGTTGCATGCCATTGAACTGCGCCTGCATCGAGGGTTGAGGCGCTCCCGAGGTCATTCCACCAAACTGCTGCGCCTGCATAAAGTTGGCGTTTTGGGGTGTATTCACGCGGCTGCCATGGTCCGACTGCGATGGAGACATCTGGGGTCCAGGGTGCGGGCCAGCGGGCGAGAAGGGGCTGGGAGAAGCCGTTCCCATACGAGCGCTTTGTTGATCATAGTCCTGCATAATGGGCGACTGCGTTACGTTCGGAGACGCTCCTTGCTGAAGATGCTGGTACGGCGTCGGGTGTTGCGGGAATTGCGGATTGCCATTGGCCGGTCCTTGATAACCTGGAAATGGCTGGTGAGGGGTCTGAGATCGCGACCCCGTCACGCCACCCGGTGCTGCCCTTGGCGACATTGGCATGCCATCTTCTGGTCGCGCTCGCTTGGATGGAATCACTTGGTTTGGATTGTGGAAACCTGGGGAAGCGTTCCGTGGCACGACATTATTGAACATGCGCTGGAATTGAGATGGATCCTGGGGGGTCGGGGAGCCATGAAGGAAAGCAGTAGAGGGATCTATAGTGGATGGATGGAAGGCGCCATTATCCTGGCCAGGAATATTCGAGGCGTCGGCAAGCCAGGCATTCATGTCGAGCGGTTTTGCCAACCCATCTACCTAGGGTGAGTCAGCATAGGAACAATGGCTCATGCATCATCGCTATGATGTGCAAATATGTCATATGGGAATCAAGGAAATATAGGATTTAGTCCAATGATGGACGATCAGGTGGACGCGTCGGGGGTGAGATGTTTGGAGTCGCGCCTAGACCCGGTCGCGACACGGGTCAAAAAGAAGGTGGGGAGGGAAGGCGCAACCATAGGGAATATAAATATTATTTAAAGGGGGGGGGAAGGAGGGGAAGGAATGAGGTACATACCGATAAGGCTGGAGTGACTTAAATTCCGCTTTTTATACGGATGACTGAAGCCGGGTCCCGGAATTGGCAGATGGGGGATAATGAAGGTGACAAGAGGTTGGCCAGGTGCGGTCACGTGGTGTTGAAACCTAAGGCAACAAACCACGGAACAGGACGGGAGGCAAAGGCGTTTAAAAGATGGAGATTGGGGGGAGGAGGATGGGGAAAAGAGTAAGAGGCTGGGGGTAGGTTAAAATGTTAGCAAATCATAAACAAGGAACGTCACTCCTGATCTTCTAAAAGAGCCAAGATATAATAATGGGAGTTCCTCCAGAAACCACAAATGACGGTTACAGAACAGGGCACAAAAAGAAGGGGGTGCGTGGCCACAACCAAATAATAACAATACATGTAATATAATATGAGTAATATGGATAAAACCGAAAAAACAAGGTAAACGAAACAAATAAGAAACAAAAAACAGAATGGCGTACTTACCAATTCACAAGATCCGTTCAGTTAGGGATGAAAGGAGAAGTGGAGAGAGAGGAGAGGGAAAATTACTGACAGGTCAGAGCTTTTCAGATCTCCGGATGTTCTGGTTAATTTGTGTTACGAGTTCTTTCTCTTTTTCTCTTTTGGAGTCTCTTTTGGAAGTCTCTTTTTTTTTTGTGGTTTTCTTCGTATTTTTCGTTAGTTCTCTTTTCTTGGATTTCTTCTTTTCTTCCTTGTGTCAGTCTGGATTTCCCATTGGTTTTGTTATCTCATTCCGGGTGTCGTCAGCCTCAACCTGCATATGAAAGAGACTGGCCACAACTAACGGAAAATCATGGGAAATGTTAGGGAACAGAGAGAATATGAAGGAAATCTCTTTCTGAGAGAAAATTCCCATAAAACCCCCATCTTCCCCTCATATTTCGTAAATCATCTAAACGATGATCCATTCCAAACGGTCTGACCAAGTCAGGTTAGATCATATACTCCAACCCCGATATGGTTTTAGTGATAGCAGCCACCCAGTGATGAATTCCCCAAAAAAAATTGCCATGAAAAGAATAGAGTCTTTCTAGACCAAGACCTAGGGGAAAGGGGGAAAGAAATAACGGAAAGAGAGAGAGAAAAAAAAAAGAAGATCTAGATCTGTGATGGTGGCCAGTGGGTGGTTCTCCTTATATAAACCTCGGGCTAGCGTCTGATAATCATGTCGATGCGCGCCCAATCCTCCGAAGTCACTAAAAATTCGAGGTTAACAACTAAAAGAGTGGATTGACCTAGATTGACCTGGGTTTCCTAGTGAACCCCGTGCAAGGATCCGACTCGATCCGGTGGGAAATCATGACGGCTTTGGTGCCTGTCCCACCTACCGTGTCCCGACCTACTCCACCGCTTCAGATGATTGGATCACCTTTTCTTCATTTCTCTTTGGTAGGGCTTTGAGGACAAGCTTGAGGTCATGGCGAACTCCCAATAGCAAGGATGCTCATAACTGTCTCAAAGGCCTTTGCACACGGCGGTCCAATATGATATTCTCCTGGCTTGAACCTGATCAGGTGTTCAAGCTGGCAACATACTTCGTACATCGACAGATCACTGGATGAAACAAGTACCCCAGGCAAATGAGTCCGACATCCTCGTCATTGGCTTCAAGGCTACATATTCCGCGACAGCCGCTAGCGTCGGACCATAGATTTGGATTGAGACACTGACCTAGACAAGATTAGTGTATTAGTGTATATTTAGTCTGGGCAGGATACAGGGAGAATGATGACCAAACCTATGAAGACTTTTCAAGGTTCGGTGTAATTTATCTGACAGTTCTAGCTGAGACTATTGCATTCAAATGTTTCAAATTGACGGGCGTGGTGCAGTAGCCTTACCGTATCGCTACTGGGGTACATATATAATTGCCACAATCTTCTAACCTTGGAATAACAAAGTAACTCACATACATTGTAACTTAGAAAATAATCAGCTGTGGGACTTATAATATTATCTTTCTTGGCCCTAAACACCTTAGAACTGAGAATCGACAACTGAACCGTTGGCAAGACCACTCACTGGTTGGCATCACGTGATGGATAAGCTTCCGGGCCCATAGCATCGAAAGCTCCAGATGGCTGAACTCCGAGCCCTTCACACTGCGCGTCATTCACCAACCATCTTCAAAGCACATCACATCTTCCTTTCATTTCCATCTGGTAGATATAATTTCCTTTCTCATCTTGCTCTCTGCCCAAAGTATTCACCATGGGAGACGTTGCCGTGGAGAACCCGGTGAACAACGTCACGCCTCTTACCAAGCCAGGTGCGCTTGACGCCCTTGCCAACTTGGATTCTCTTGATGGCACAGGGGCAGATGGAAACGATGAATATGCTACCCTCAAGAGGCTACAGAGACATCTCGAGTATGACTGACCATGTCTGTTGGATGGAGTGATCTGTACTGATGTCGAACACAGGTATATCCAACTCCAAGAGGAATACATCAAGGATGAGCAGAGGTATGCATATCGGATTCTGTCATTGATCATATGTATCAGTGACTAACTACCATCGTTCGATGCAGGAGTTTGAAGAGGGAACTAGTTCGGGCACAAGAAGAGATCAAGCGTATACAGAGTGTGCCATTGGTCATCGGTCAGTTTATGGAGGCAATCGATCAAAAGTATGGCTTTCCGTGTCTGGGCCCCTAGGTGAGATGGTCATTTTGCTAACTCGCATCCCTAGCACCGGCATTGTGCAAAGCTCGACCGGTTCTAATTACGTCGTCCGTATCCTCTCCACTCTGGACCGCGAGAAGCTGAAGCCCTCATCCTCGGTCGCCCTCCACCGCCACTCCAATGCCCTTGTCGATATTCTTCCTCCCGAGGCCGACTCCTCTATTGCGATGCTGGGTGAGAGTGAGAAGCCCGATGTGACGTACGCAGATGTCGGTGGCTTGGATATGCAGAAGCAGGAGATTCGGGAGGCCGTCGAGCTGCCTTTGACGCATTTCGAACTCTACAAGCAAATCGGTGGGTAGTGAGATGGAGATAGATTGCAGCCAATGGCACGGTTAACAATTTGCAGGTATTGACCCTCCCCGTGGTGTCTTGCTCTACGGTCCCCCGGGAACCGGAAAGACCATGCTGGTGAAAGCCGTAGCCAACAGCACAACTGCCAGCTTCATTCGTGTCAACGGATCAGAGTTTGTACAGAAGTATCTAGGAGAGGGACCTCGTATGGTGCGTGACGTGTTCCGGATGGCTCGTGAGAACTCCCCAGCCATCATCTTCATTGACGAAATCGACGCGATCGCCACGAAGCGTTTTGATGCCCAGACTGGTGCCGATCGTGAAGTTCAGCGTATCCTGCTGGAGCTGCTGAACCAAATGGACGGTTTCGAACAAACCAGCAACGTCAAGGTCATTATGGCCACCAACCGAGCCGACACCCTGGACCCGGCTTTGCTGCGTCCTGGTCGTCTGGACCGAAAGATCGAGTTCCCAAACCTACGTGACCGACGTGAGCGCCGGTTGATCTTCACAACCATCGCGGCAAGGATGTCACTGTCCCCCGAGGTCGATCTCGATGCCCTGATCGTGCGCAACGACCCGTTGTCTGGTGCTGTCATTGCTGCTATTATGCAGGAGGCTGGTCTGCGGGCTGTCCGCAAGAACCGTTACAACATTATCCAATCGGACCTTGAAGATGCTTATGCCGTCCAGGTCAAGACTGGACAGGATGATGACCGGTATGTTTCCTGTTTGCTTTGGGGGGTTTACTATATCACTAACTGGTTGCTTGCAGTCCCGACTTCTACCGGTAAATGCTTGAGTCTCTTGGGAACATGGGTATGGGTGACAAAAGCTTGGTCTCCCTCACCGGTTGTATTATCAATAATATGCAGGCGCCATGTGTCACAGTGTTTTGGACTATGTGTTGGTCCTATGGTCTCCATTCAATCTTTTAGATTGTAGATATAGATGTAGATGTAGATTGTAGATTCGCTGTCAGCACCCTGCCTGTGTATCACTTTCTCGAACATGCGCGTCGAATCGACTTTTTTTATTCGGGTTTGAGCGAAGGGTTATGGCAGCCAAAAACCGGCTGGGCAACTGTTTACGCAATATATTTGTTAGTTGACCTCTCTTTTAATAGGCCAAGAGTGATATTGTGGGATGACGAGGACACAGAATCTAAGATAGAGTAAGCAATACCTAAACCGCTTCCCGCATCGAAGTCGGATTCCGCCAGGACACGAATGCCAGTCATCATCACCGGCAGTGCCAGCAGGCTTAAGGCAAGCGTGTAATACCAAGGCATTTTGGCTCCGAAGACTGAATGTGTGGCGAGGATGCAGCCTAGCCTCGACACAATGAAGCCCGCTGCTAGAAAATAACCACTGTAAGAGCTCATATGTCTCCTACGGAGCGCTAGCATGGTGGTAGAGTAATCTGGATTCTCGACCATATCTTCATTGTCATCTTCCGACGGATCATTATCACCGTTGTTAGTTCTCACCGGGAAATATGCATATGGTCTTCCAGCCAGTCCCAGTCGCCATAAGAGGCTAAGACTATCATCGCGGACCGGAGGAAGGACATGGCCATGTTTCCCCCATATTACCTTGAGATAAATCCAAATAAACGTTTGATTGATCACAGTAGGGTGAAATTGTATACAGGGCATCACTGGAATTTAGATAGAGACAAATTGATAAAGAAATGGTAGGGAAACCACGGAAAAAACGCCTTATAACTATACAATACTACCTATATACAAAGCAATATTTGGGAGGTCCGATCGCCCCACCACTAGTTGGTGGTATCCACTAGCTAAGTTTATAGTAAGGCATCCTTGAGCATTGGAAGGGCATGCGCTCCCTTGGAAGACACTAAGCGGAGTATTTCCTAGATGGTTCTGGTCTTCAGGCTAGATAGGCACAGAAACACATGCTTAGCAGTTTGTAATATATTTCAGCAACGAGTGGCCATCCTAAAAACATATAGTAAATGTGATAAATTATACCCTTACATCTCAACAACTATATGATTATTTCATTTCATTACTTGTCAATGGTAGTTGATGAGGATTTTAAACATTATACAGTCGAACCCTGTTCATTTCGAAGGATTTGCTGTCCGTCAATCCTTCCAAATTAACGGGATTAACGGGATTTCTAAATTAGCGAGCAGCCTTGGCATTTTGGGCGATGTAGTAATCGAATTGAACTCACTTGGAAGTTGAAAGATAGGCTTAAGCTACAATTACCTCCAGAGGTAATAGAATCAAATTAGTCACATGGGCGGTAGGCCTGAAGACTTCACTATCAAAAGTTCATATGTGGTAAAACAGGTAGCCTTGGCACTCTTAACTATGGTAAAAAGATCTGGGAGCGTAAATAGTTATTTCGAAAATGAGCAAGGTATACTCCGTACAAAAAAGTGGGCTGATTTTAATGGTCACTTTGTATATCGCAATTATAAAGTCACGAATATTTCCAAACTCCCTAAAATGGCTAGATATCACCTAAAAAGCCCTTGAATGTAAGAAAACTCCCTTATAGCCCACCGTTGCGAAGATACCAAGTTGTAATTTATCACATTCACTATGTGTTTTTGGGGTGGCCGCTAGCTTGTGGAATATGTTAATGATAGTCCGTACACATCCCAAACTCTATGGTGTACCACAGCAGGGCACGATACCATCTTGTAGAACAATATCATCACGAGCGTAGCCTTTTGCCACATCAACTATCCTGCTGCCAGGTACGCCGGGAGGGGTGTCTTCCGACCAGTCCGATCATGGCGCTAATCACGCCCAGGCACCAGCCCAAAGCGTTTCCCCTGCTCAGGCCCAATCTTGTACGGAGTATAGTATGGAGGAGCCACAGTAACACAGTGAGTAAATGGCCCAAGAAATAAGAAAAAAAGTGTTTGTATAAGTCACGAACTGGAATTCCCCGAGGTCAGAGTAGCCTGAGAACCCATGTCATGAGTCCATCGCCCGAAGGGGGTTAGTGTGACCCTCCCGCTTCCGTCATCGTCTCTCCAGCCTCCACTCTTCCCCCATCTACCCTTATCTCCTCTCTCCTTCCTAGGTTTCCTTCTCACTCTTTCTCTTCTTCGGCAACATCCACAACTTTCTTTTTCAACTTGAATGATGAAGTCATTCACTCTCCTAACAGCTTCGGCGTTGTTGGGCAGTGCTGCCGCCGAGGTTCACAGGCTCAAGCTCAACAAGGTCCCTCTGTCCGAGCAACTGGTATTATCATCGTTATTATCCTAAGAGCACCCTAGAAGCTAATCGATTGATAGAACACACACAACATCGATGCTCATTTGCACAACCTGGGCCAGAAGTACATGGGCATTCGTCCAGAGAAACACCAGGATCTGTTCCACGACACTTCCCTAAACCCTGCTAGTGGCCATGACGTGCTTGTTGACAACTTCCTGAATGCTCAGTGTAAGACCACTCTAGACAAGTTAAGGTCTCAACGATGACACTGACCTTTCCAGACTTCTCCGAGATCAGCATCGGCACTCCTCCCCAGACCTTCAAGGTTGTCCTTGACACCGGTAGCTCCAACCTGTGGGTTCCTTCTTCGCAGTGCAGCTCTATCGCCTGCTTCCTTCACTCCAAGTATGACTCGTCTTCTTCGAGCACCTATCAGAAGAATGGCACAGAGTTCGAGATTCGCTATGGATCTGGCAGCCTGAGCGGCTTCGTGTCTAAGGACACCCTCCAGATTGGTGACTTGAAGGTCGAGGGACAGGACTTCGCCGAAGCTACCAATGAGCCTGGTCTGGCTTTTGCCTTCGGTCGCTTTGATGGTATTCTCGGCCTTGGCTATGATACCATCTCCGTGAACGGGATGGTCCCTCCCTTCTATCACATGATCAACCAGAAGCTCGTGGATGAGCCTGTGTTCGCTTTCTACCTTGGCGATGCCAACAAGGATGGCGATAACTCCGTGGCCACTTTTGGTGGAATCGACAAGAGCCACTACACTGGCGAGCTGATCAAGATCCCTCTCCGTCGCAAGGCGTACTGGGAGGTCGAGCTCAACTCCATTGCCCTTGGTAACAACGTTGCTGAACTTGAGAACACTGGTGTCATTCTGGACACTGGTACCTCCCTCATTGCCCTGCCCTCCACCATGGCCGAGCTTCTGTAAGTTGTTTTTTTTTTCCCCCAGTTATCTTTGTAACCTCTTTCTTTGCTTACTCATTCCACAGGAACAAGGAGATCGGTGCCACTAAGGGCTTCACTGGCCAGTACAGTGTCGAGTGTGACAAGCGGGACTCGTTGCCCGACCTCACTTTCACCCTGGGCGGTCACAAGTTCACTATTGGCCCCCACGACTACATCCTGGAGGTCCAGGGCTCATGCATCAGCAGCTTCATGGGCATGGACTTCCCCGAGCCCGTGGGTCCCCTGGCTATTTTGGGTGATGCCTTCCTGCGCCGCTGGTACAGTGTCTATGATGTCGGTAACAACGCCGTCGGTCTGGCCAAGGCCAAATAAATACCCTGATGCCCGATGGCCCGGTGAGCTGTGAATATCAAAGAACTAGGTGATACCAAGAGATTGCTTCGTATATACATGTGGCTTCTGGGTTGAACGTATGGTTTCATAGCGCACTTCATTCGCCTATTGCTAAGGGTTTTTGTTTTTGCTGGCACCGCCCCATCGTGAGGCCTGTCGTTCATTGGTACTGCAAATTGATATCTTTATTGGTTAAGATCTATTTATTACATTTGACAATTTCATTGAATAAGTCTTCCTTCGTAGTTGGCCTTAGTACTCCGTATGTCGAACTCAATCCCTCGACAAATCCCCAGAGGTAAGATCTTGAGTGGCAATTGGCTAGAGCTTATGCTGTTTAAGGATGCATGTAAGTACCAATCCATAGTCAAATTTCTAATACATACAGTTAGAAAGCAAGTGGGGTGTCACTATTACTTCTTAGAGTATAAATAAAAATAGATTGAGGACTACTTGATCAAGCCATTGTATCAGACCATTCAGAAAAATAAGATACTTGAATTAAAGTAGATCGTACGTTGATCACTAAGTGAAGATACTGATTTTCAAGTACCGGTATGACATAAGCCGAAGTAGCTCTGAACCTGGATCGAGCGAGTCCCCGCACAACTTCAATGAGCTTCCCTTTTCTTTGATCGCAGTCTGCATTCCTCTTTCAACCTTCTCCACCCTCTCAAATTCAACCTACTTACCCCGCCTGGTGTTGGTTGACTTGCCTCTGATCTCCGCGCCAGGTTGTGCTAGGCGCACGTGTTTCTTTTCCCATCCGCGCCTTTGAGTGGCGATTCTCATTGCGCTGCCTAAACCACCATTCACACCTACTTATTTCACCGACCTAGCTTAGACCACTGAGTCATAAGCTGAAATACTACCACCGAACCCCGATATCATCAAGCTCTACACGCGTTGCGTGTCGGTGATGGCTTCGTAGCCGGAATCGCACGCGATCACTTCATTCGACCCACACCTCCTCGAGACGCGCTGTCAACAAACCAAGGGCACAGGACATATCTTTGGAGAGTGTTAGGATAGGAGCCGAGCAGTAGTACATTGAATCGCCTGGGGGCGAACGAAGAGCAACGATGCTTCTCCGTCTGCCCACCAGCCTACATTACCCGATCACCGTGACGTCGTTGCTCAAACAGCCTGGCGACACGGTTGAAAGGGATGAGGCTTTGTTTTGGTATGTCTATCAAACTACTGTCACCGAGGGTGACGGACTGGGGAACACGGTCGAGGTGAAGCGTAGATACCCGACTAGATTTGAATCGACCGTTGATGGAGAGGTCGTTAAATGGCAAATCCAAAAAGGAGACGTTATTGATGAACCGTGAGAATATTGAACCTTGTCTTTCTACTGTTGAGTGTTGTCTAATTTGTTGCTAGGGTCAATATTGTCGAAATCGATGAGCCTTGCGCGCATGAGATCCAGTTCGGAGGACTTTGCGCCGAGTGCGGGAAGGACATGACTGAGTATGTATAGGCCTCTCAGCGAGAAACGTGGTGTACTAACTGCCTGTCGCGTAAACAGATCTACGTACAACACCGAAATCACAGATTCAATGCGTGCTCCAATCTCCATGGCTCATGATAATGTCACACTTACGGTCAGCAAAAGGGAAGCAACCCGAGTTGAAGAAGATGCGAAGCGCCGGCTACTTGCATCAAGGCGTTTGACCCTGGTGGTGGATCTTGATCAAACTATCATCCATGCCACTGTTGATCCGACAGTGGGGGAATGGAGAGAAGACAAGCAAAATCCGAACCACGAAGCTGTGAAGGATGTGCGACAATTTCAATTGATTGATGACGGACCTGGGATGCGTGGATGCTGGTACTACATCAAGCTGCGGCCAGGACTGGAGGAATTCCTGCAAAATGTCGCTGAGATTTATGAGCTGCACATCTACACCATGGGTACTCGTGCTTATGCCCAACATATTGTTGATATCATTGACCCTACCCGCAAGCTTTTTGGAGAACGAATTCTTAGTCGTGATGAGAGCGGAAGTTTGACGGTCAAGGACCTGCAGCGGCTGTTCCCAGTGGACACAAAGATGGTTGTAATCATTGATGATCGTGGTGATATTTGGCGGTGGAGTCCCAATCTTATTAAGGTCTCGCCTTATGACTTCTTCGTCGGAATTGGTGATATCAATTCAAGTTTCCTCCCAAAGAAGGAAGACATTGGAGCGAACAAGCCTCAGATCGAAGCGAAGGCAACGGAGAAGACCAAAGAACACCATGTCAACGGTAAAACGCAAGAGGGGACGGAGATCTCAGCATTAGAACAGCTAGTGACCATGGGAGGTGGAGACAGCCCAAGACTCCTCCAGGAACAGACTGATGCACAAGAAGAGACAATATTGCACCAGGTGGAGGATCGACCTTTACTGCAGAAGCAAAAGGAATTGGATGCAGAGGATAATATCGCCGAAACCAGTGATGCATCATCTAGCGCCGAAGAACCCCATGAACCTGCGAAACATCGACATCACCTGCTTGAGGATCACGATCAAGAACTCTACCAGCTGCAAAACCGCCTCGAACAAGTGCATCTTCAATTCTATGATGAATATGACCGGAGGCGGACTCTCGCTCTTGGGGGTAGGGTGGCGGCTTTGAGGGGTGAGAAGGTTCACTCGAGAGACAAGGACGTGGATCTCAAATTGGTCCCCGATGTCAAGGATATCATGCCGCAGATTAAACGGCGTATTCTTGGAGGGGTAGTGTTGGTATTTTCGGGTGTCCTCCCTCTGGGCATAGACTTCCAAAATGCAGACATCTCCCTGTGGGCGAAGAGCTTTGGTGTGACGATCTCGTCAAGGGTGAATGCTCGCACAACTCATCTTGTGGCTGGGCGCAATCGCACCGCCAAGGTGAGAGAAGCCACTCGCTACCCCAACATAAAGATCGTGACAACACAATGGCTTGTCGACGCGTTGGTTCAGTGGCGACATGTGGACGAAGAGCCTTATCTCCTCCCACTTCACCCAGACGACCGAGGCGATCCTCTGACCCCGAGTGAACTCGAACTTGAGACCTCCATGCTCTCATCCACAGACGAAGACATGACAGGGTCCCAATGGACCCAAGAAGATGATGCCGAAGATATCTTCAAGTCATCCGGTCTGGACGAGACCTCGCCAGTCGGGTATGATGCCGAAGAGCAAGCCGCTGTACACGATGAACTGAAGGACTTCCTGGGTAGTGATGACGAAAGTGAAAGCGACAATGAGTCCTTATTAGATGAACCATCCACAGGGGGCAAAAAGCGTAAACGCAATGACGAAACCGAAAGCGGCACCGACGAAGAAGAGTCTGGAGACGACGACGGGGACGACCATGATAAACAAGGCTCCCGGCTCTCGCAACGCATCAGACGCTCCTACGAGCGCAACACTAAGCTGCGAGAAATCACATCGGCCATTGCCTCTAGCAGTGATCAAGTTCTTGTAGACCGTCCCAAAACACCACTTGTGGAAGGAGTGTCTGACTCCGAAACGGCAGGAACCATCAGCGGTCTAAAGGCTGACTATCCTGACCCAGATGACGATGATGACGAATTGGAACGGGAAATGCTAGCTGCGTTTGAGGGCGGAGGGTATGACTCTCAAGCAGAGGCAGATACGGCAGCTGAGAACGGATAGAGCACTTGATCTTTGTGCTGTCTTCATTTTCCGATTCTCTTTGTGTCTGCTTCTGCCGTGTCATAACCGGGATGTGTGCGGTTGCAATGCGCTCTTGGCATAGCGACGGCGTTTATTAGGTCTATTTGACATGTGTTTTCTTGTCTGTAGTGCTTGGGAATTTGTGTATCTGTCAGTTGCTAGTTGTATGTACAATTCAGGTTGATATACTATTCATGAATTACTTGAAATTCTGTCTACACCAACTAAGATGGTTAATTTATCTAGGTTGGAATAACTCGTTTTGTATTCTTCTAGATAAACCAAATCTCTCATAAATAGTACATCCCCCCCCCAAAAGAACCAATGCTATATTTCAACGCCGTAGATGCAAAAAGTGGTATCACAAACAAAAGACATAAATCAATCATAAACATCCCGATTAACCTGCCACGACATAATCATCATCCAAAGATAGAAAATCGTATTAACAAGTTCAAGTGCAAAGGCAGTTTTCCAACAATTGCCTATAACAATCAGTCAGTCACCCAGTATACTCGAACGGGATATAGAAAACGAAAAGAAAAACTCACAAATAGTACTCTGCGTCAACCAAGCTAAGGTATTAATATTATTCCCCCAAGACTTATTATCCTTCACATAGATCTGACAATTATCATTCACGTTCCCGACAACTCCGTACAGTTGCAGCGAAGTCTCAATCAGACCCGTCAGCCACAGTACAAGGAGAATAAAGCTGCCGATGATGATAATCCCTGGTAAGAGGAAATGTCGCGATGCAAGCACCATAATTAAGAATATGAAGCACACCCCGAGTGTGCTACATACAACCATGTAAGGGAAGAGCCTGGATATCGTTAGTACATTGTATCGCTCTCTGCGTTGTATAACAAGTCTGACATGGGAAGAATGTGGGGGGAATGGGTGGGGGTTCTGAGAATGCATCCGATCCACATAGTATATATAGATATAGAGATAAATTAAAAGTCACTTACCATGGCGTCCCGAGATGCATTTGCGATTGTACAGCCATGAACCAAGAGAATATTCCCAGACACGTCGCGGAGCACGATAGGACGACCATAATCCAGATGTTGAGTTGGAGTTCGGGCCAGTGGTAGCGACGGCGTGCTTCGCGGCGCTTGCGGACTGCCATTGGGTTGTTTTGTGGGATGTAGATGGAGGAATTGGAGTGGTGCTGGACTGCGTTGTATTGCGGTGGGTAATGGAGCTCGATTGTGACTGTGGAGTAGTGGAGTAGGTTGTGTGTTTTATACTCGTGTTTTCTTGTATACTGCCCGACGCAGGCTTGGATGCCCTAATTCTTTTTGGTTGCAGACTTGGGATCGAATGGCTAGATCGTGATGAGCCAAGTCCGATGGGATTGGTAGAATCGTATGGTTGCTTCTGGTGAGGCGTGGATTAGACAGCACATTGGGCGCCCTTGAGCGCTGGAGGTCCTTGGGGGAATTGGAGTTGGTGCGACGTGGATATTTACAATTGCGCATAAATCCCCGGAATGAGAGAAAAGGCCAAGATGTACAAATGAAAGAAAGGAGGAAAAATTAAAGAAAAAAAAACAAATGGCAGGGGAGGGGGGGAAATTTAGGAAAAATTGGGGTGGCAGGGGATTTAGTGTCTTTCACTTCACTCGGACTGGTAAGTTCACATTAATTTCATCTACTTTATGCTAAATTCTCCAGATGGCTCATTTAATATTCCCTTTTAACCCCCTTTTATATCAAATGGTCTTTATAGAAGAGTGTCACCCAACGCACTACGCACTAGCGAACAACCGGCTCGAATGGTCTCTGACGCGCCCTTGGACTCCAGGCTAGGGTTGACCTCGACCAAGTCCATCGCAATCAGATTTCCTGTCTCATGCACGGCTTCACAGATGAAGTCTCCCTCACGCAGCGTCAAGCCACCACGGACAGGTGTACCGGTACTAGGAGCCCACTGAGGATCCAGCGCATCAACATCGAAGGACAAGTGAATGGGAGTGTCATTACCGATGTGAGCGAGAGCCATTTCGACAACACGACCGATACCATGACTAGCAGAGGACAGATATGTCAGCAACAAAAGAAATCACCACAACCCAGGGAAAGCGAAACAGAAACCTACCGATCGATATCGTGCATACTGAAAGCCTTGATATTATTCTCACGCAAGATCTTCTTCTCCCCACGATCGACATCGCGCAACCCGATATAGACAAGCTTCTGTGTGCTCACGATGTGCTCGTCCTGCATCCAACCAAAGATATCTTTCTTCTCCTCCCGAGCCAGCCGGGTCAGGAACGCCATGGGCATACCATGGATGTTGCCACTGCCACTAGTCTCGGGGGTATTGATATCGGCGTGGGCGTCGACCCAGATGACGGCCATTTCGCGACCCAGTCGCTCGCGGATTGCCTTTGCTGTACCGGAGACGGAGCCGATGGCGATAGAGTGGTCGCCGCCGAGAGTGAGTACGAATTTTCCATCCTTGGCATAATCGTAGACCTGTGTGGCGAGCTTCTCGGTCACGGCGCTGACGGCGCGGGGCTTCTTCATGCCCCGGTGGTCGGGGTCTTCGGCGGGGATGTCATTCTCGTAGTAGTGGACTTTGTTGTCGTGGTGGACTTCGTAGTCGAGATCCTCGCTGAGTTGGGTTAGGAGGCCGGATTCGATGAGGGCCATTGGGGCCGCTTCGACGCCCTTCTTGCACTGTTCATAGTGGGGTTAGTATGATTCATTGATCTATAGGTTCAGTTCCACAGGGTGTCTTACTTGGCCACCATTGAAACCAACGGCAACAACGCCGAGCTGGTTAGGGTGCGAGAGGAATCTCGAAGTGATTGTTGAAGGCTGGGTCATTGTGTAGAATGTAGATGACAGGTAGGTGACAGTCTGAAGAAAAAAAAAAGGGAGCTAAGATCAAGATAAGATAAAAAGTGGAGGCTCTAAAAGGATGCCGATAAGAAAAGGTCAGGATGATGTCGATGATCTTTATTTTTTTTATTTGAAGAGAGAAATAGAGAGAGAATATCCGTTCCTTTTAAATATCTATTGTCTCAAAACGTCTTTCACATTGCCCCGACTTCAACCGGGGCAGTGCCTTCATTCCTTGCGCAATGCTCGTGAAGGTCGCTAAAAACTGCTTTTAGCGATCAAAGCGACTCCGCCGGATCTCCATCACTTCCGTTAAGTACAGGTTGAGGAGAGCTCCCCTCTTTAGGGCCATTCGGTGTCCCACAAGCTTGGGGTTTGGCCTGTTACAGCGAGCGATAGAGCGGGAATTCTGTAATTTTCATTTCCGGCCTTTGATCCTGGCCTGTGGGGTGGTTTCGCAGGTCCGGGAGTTCACATGAAAATAGAATAATTGAAAAGGCCACGGTATTGGCCACGGTGGTGAAAAAGGGTATCATTGATGCCATAGAATACGTTTTATACTATACCTATACAAACTACCCCAGAATCAATTCCCGGAGAATCTCCTCTGCCTTGAGTGCCTCCACGCGGCCCTTTTCACCATTGCGCATCATTTGCCCCACGAACCAACCTAGTTTACCCAGCTGATTCTTGCTGCGAATCTGCTCGACCATCTGCGGGTTCAAGGAAATGACCGACTCCGCTAGTGCTAGATACTCCTCACGCGACAACGGCCGCAGTAGGAGATTATCCTCCTCTAGTAGTTGCGGCACTGGACGATGGTCCCCGTCAAAGATGGCGGCCAGCACCTGTTTGGCTGTCGGGCCGGTGATGAGTTTCCGCTGTAGGTGGTCGATGAGATGGGCCAAGGATCGGGCTGGCACGATCTCCGGGTCCCATGCCTGGTCTGCCTTGGTCAAGAGACCGCCTAGCTCGTGTAAAACCCAGTTGCTCGCCACCCGCGCGAGACTGGCGCGCGTTTTGTCGTCTTGGTCTATTTGAAGACCGCGGAGAATATCCACCACATCGTGATAGTACTCGAGGCGGGCTCCGCTGTCCAGCTCGATGAGTGGTTTGGCATCTTCTATTGACAAATTGAACTCGGATCCGACGAGTACTGTAAGAAGAGCGTCTGGTGCTGTTGGAATAGATTCTCTGAGACTAGAGAGTAGGTCCTCTCCGATGATCAGCGGTGGAATATCAGGGTCAGGCATGTAGCGGTAGTCGACCGAGCCCTCTTTGCCGCGAAGTCTGCGGGTTTCAGTGCTGCCGATTGTCCAGCCACGTGTCTCTCCTTCTATGACACCGCCGCTCTCAAGCACATCGATTTGACGATTCTTCTCGGCAATGATAGCATCCTCTACCGCCTTGAAGCTGCTGAGGTTCTTAATTTCGGTACGCTGACCCAGCCCGCTGATCCCATCGTACTGATGTTGCCCGGGTGCTTCGCCTCGGCGTCGGACTGAGACGTTGACATCTGCACGAAGACCGCCCATCTCCATTCCCGTAGTCACGGCACCACACGATTGTACAATGGCTTGTAGCTTCCGCACGCATGCTGCGGCCGTTGCAGGAGTGTGGATTTGGGGCATGGTGATAATTTCGATCAGAGGATGGGACACACGGTTGAAGTCGAGAAGTTGCGTCGAGGGCGGGTATTCCTGGGATTTGGCCGTGTCCTGCTCCAACTGGAGTTGTTTGATGTCAATACGAACCCGTTCACCGTCTTCCGGGGCGATTCCATCGTAATCGAATAGATCAACGTAGCCATTTCGTGCAAATGGTTCTGGAGCAGGTAAGTATATTTCACGGTTCGAAGAGGAACAATACGTACCATAGTATTGTGTGATTTGATACCCGGCCGGTTGATCCTGGTAGAAGTAATGTTTCCGATCAAACCGACTGATTGGCTGTATATCACAGTTCAGTGCAATGGCAGCGCGGAGAGCTGGAAGGAGTGTCGCGATTTGGAATTCCTGTCTCAATTCAGCCCTGGCACTATTTCACGGCATTTGGGCACCATAACACTAACCGGTTGGCTACCTGGGAACGCCAGATCGAACAAGGCAACGTTCGAATTGGGAGTATCACTTGTCAATGTTGCTGCCCCTATTCAATTTATGAGAGGATGACTCGTGATATCCAAGGTAAAGGCGTACTGACGGGAAAATAATTTGGACTCTGTATCCAATTGCGCGTGGATCTCCACGCCCACTGTCAGTTCCCATTCCTGCCTCGAAGCCTCCTCTATTTCCTTGCGTTGTTTCTTGTGTGACCGAAGCGCTTTGGCTTCCTGCTTGAGTTGCTTGCGGAGGGGAACACGATCTGCGGAGGCCGGCGGTTGGAGATAGCGGTTCAGCGCGGAGGAGAATGGGGCTTTAGGCGATGAAAGTGATAACCGAGTGAAGCGTCGAACGCAAAGAGAGCGGACTGTACCGCTTCCAATCCATGACCGAAGCATAGAGAGATTGGACTCGGGTTGTTTGAGTGTTGAATCTTGAAAGACGTGAATTTGCGGGAGAAGCTCGGGCTCGGGGGCACTTGGCGATCTGCAGATCATTAAACTTCCTTCAATCTCGGCATTTTTGTAAACCCACCATTTTCAACTATCATTTTTATACCTTGACAATGCTTCAAAATTTGCAAGAAAAAGAGGGTATTATTACAATTGTCTCTCAAGCCTACTAGAGATTTATTGAGTTAAAATTGGAGATTCTATACGAACCCTTATCCACTCGAGTCCACACTTAAAAGTCCACTAGTAAAGCTCACAATTTGCTCAAAACGAAGTATAAGCTTGGGAGACACAGCTTCTTGAAAATACTTGTATACTAAAAGATGTATAAACCTTGGTATAAATCCGAGAGATCCATCACTATTATAGCTTCATATACTATACCGTATATGCTTTTCTATATGCACCTATCGTCTCAAATGCTCTAGACCCTACAGATCCTACCTGAGGGTCTCATAGCATGCTCCCCATTTCTGTCTCTCCTTGAACAGCTGCGCACCATACTGGCCTGTCATCTTCGGCTGTCATATTGATCTCTCCTTTTCGAGATGAACTGGTGGAGCCTACCAAGGTGAAGTAGTTTTCGAACTCACTTACTCCGAATACTTCTTCTTGCTTAATTCCCAGATATTAAATCAGAAATTTACAAATCCATTTTATCACACTATCGTGTCGTGGCCAATCCACTCGATGAGTCGTAAACTGTAATTGCCCATGAGATCTACACTACTCAGCCGGTGGCTGTAGCAACACGTTTACGTTTAAGTAGCGCCTCTACTTTAAAAAAGGGATTAAAAAGGGTATTATAAAGCTTAAAGATAAGATATGTTATAACCTCCTTTATCTTTAGGGGATATATGTTATAACCTCCTTTATCTTTAGGGGATTGATCCAGACACACCCCCTCTGGATACTAGCACACCCCTTTGGATACTTGGCACACCCCCATACCTAATGTCAAATCAAGTTGTATAGTAAAAATGGGGGTCCAATCAATGGGGTTCAAATCTCTGTATTTCTGTATCGGCTCTGCCCATAATTTATATGGAGCCTTGATTACATAACTTTTAATTACAAAACATGGAGGATAAATAAATCCTCCGGTATGCCGGTCTTCATGCTCCGACACACCCCCTTAGCGATCCTAGTATGGGATTGCTGGACTCGGTAGATCGGTATAGTGATCTCTCTCTAGGCCATTAAATAGCCTATGTCCACTATCCTAAGCATCTGTAGGAAGCTTTCATGCTTCTGCTGGGAAAGTATCTTTATAAGTCTATCTGTAACCATACTTGCTATCGGTACCTATCATACTCTAATATTAATAGATTAGAGTGGATATAAGGTAGAAGGTTAAAGAGGGCGTCTAGGTCACTTATACTAGCTAAGTGACGCTTAGGGGGTTACTCTTCTTATAGG
>CAKMRK010000023.1:0-20929 GCA_928213465.1 Penicillium sclerotigenum | reverse complement strand
TTTTGTTTAAAACACCAACATTAAAAGCATTAGGTGGGGTTTGGCCCCAACCATTGGGCAAAACCCACCAAACCTGATTTTATATAAACATACTATTAGAAAAGTGTTAAACCCCTAAGGCTTACCCCGGGACTAAACCCCCCCAGATTCCCCCCCCCCCCCCCCAAAAAAAACAGGTTTAACCTTGTAACCCTTTTCTTCTCACAACTCCATTTTTATCTTATTTTGACATACATTTCCGAGAACTTCTTCATTCTTATGTGGAAGTGACCAGCTATAAATCAGCTGGCCCATCTACTATGGGTCAGTCGGTGGATGTCGAACAAGAAAGAATCCGGGATTTATCAAAGTTTGTTTCCCCGCCCTACGATTTGAATCTCCACTCACCCCATCCCCGATCTCAACAGGTATTATTGTACTTTTGATCTCTCTACAAGCTCAGAACCCGAACTACATGAGGTCCCACGAGACATACCATCCCCTCGTCTTTCGAAAGACACCACCTTGACCGCATTAACACAACTTGGTGTTTATCGATTTGGATGCAATCGGTCTTTTGTTTCGATTATTGATGGAGAAAGTCAGCATGTTATTTCAGAGGCAACCGCCTCGATCTCTCTTCGAAACAAAGATCTTCATCGCCCAGATGATGGCATCTTCCTGGGTGTGAATACTCTGGACTTGGAATGGGGAGTGTGTCCCTACGCCATTCGACTTTTCACTGGACAGGATCCCTCCCGGATACTAGACACGGAGAACATAACAGCCAACCAGACACGCAACATCATTCGTGATCTTACCAAGGAGGATTTCTACAAAGATCGCCCATACGTGCTTGGCTGGCCTTTCTTTCGATTCTACGCCGAGGTGCCATTGTACAGTCCTTCCGGGTTCGTGCTAGGTTCATATTGTGTGGTGGACAATAAGCCACGAACGGAGTTTGGAGACGAAGATGTGGCTGCTCTCCGGGAGATTGCCGATTCAATTTCAAGCCATCTTGAGAATTCGCGGATCGTTCAATATCACCGTCGTTCAGAAAACTTGGTCAAAGGGTTGACGAACTTCGTCAAGAGTCATTCGAAATTTGATCCTACTAGCTCCTCCACTCAAGGTCAGATTGAAGCATCCGCGAAAAAGCTCAATTCTGAAGACTCTGGCTCAATAGCCACCACGGCCGATGTGGATGGAACGCTCCATTCTTTGTCCGCAGAAAAGGATATTGGTGCCAATTTACCCCTTGAGCAAAGGGCATCATCCACAAGTCTTAACGGAAATGAAGCGTCAATATTTTCTCGAAAAATACCTTCGACGTCAGACTATACACCGCCATCATCGCTTTCTCGAACCTCGGACCGAGCTGAACCGCTTTCCTCTTCCGTGGAAGGACCCCCAGAATCACTAGTGCCAGACAATGTGCCTATCACTGAGCGTATAGCTGCGATTTTTGCCCGTGCCAGTGTTCTACTAAAAGAATCTCTGGATCTGGACGGCGTAGTCTTTCTTGATGCCCACCGAAATGACCCCCAATTGTTGGTTACTCTTTCTTTGGATAACTGGCCTTTGCTAACTCCGTTTTAGCGAACCTTCTGAACAGCATGATGATTGGGATGCCTTGACAAATTTTGAGACAGTTTCCCCAATCTCTTCATGCTCTGATGCTTGGGGTCCTTCTGATGCAAATTTGCCCAAAAATGCGGCAAAATACTGTGGCTCCTTGGGCCAGGCTATAAGCTGCAGGCCTGCTAAGTGCAATACTGACTCGAAATTCCAGGTCAAAGTGACCGAAGAGTTACTACATTCGTTGATTACACACTTTCCGGATGGCCAAATCTTCAACATAAACAACAGGAGTAATCTGGCCAGCCGCGTGGACTCTAAAAGTGGCAATCCAGAGATCTCTGCGTCCAATTTTGAAATAATTCGGCAGATATCTCATCGACTCGCTCATCAGTTTCCTGGGGCCAAGTGTGTGCTTTTCTATCCTCTCTGGGATTGGAACAAGTCCAGGTGGCTTGCAGGTACACTAGTTTGGGTAAACGGAAGCCATCGTCCCTTGGGCACAGAAGACCTGCACTATTTTAAAGCTTTTGGAGATTCTATGATTTCCGAGGTATCTCGGATACACTGGACCTCCAGTGAAAACTCGAAATTCGACTTTGTAACCTCCATCAGTCATGAGCTTCGCTCCCCATTACACGGGATCCTCGCAAGTGCAGAGTTGCTACATGATATTCCGCTTCAGACTGCGCAGCGTGATATGGTTAACATGATCACAAAATCAGGACTAACCTTACTAGACACAATAGATCACCTGTAGGTTTTATTGGTTTTATTCGCTGTCCGTTGAACGAGAAATCTTACTGACAAATACCAGGCTTGATTACTGTAAAATCAACAACTTGGTAACCACGCAAAGTCTCAGCGTGACCACCACCGAGGATTCTGGAACAACCCTAGTCTCCGACTTCAACCTCGATTCCTTGGTTGAAGAAGTCGCTGTGATACTCCATACCGGCCGAAAGGCACCCGGGCCTGTCTCCTCTCTTGCAAGTGAAACAGCTACTGCTACACCGTCCTTTCAATCTGCCTCTCGTGCTACTCGAAATGGCGATGAATTGTCAATGATAGTAAACATCGAGCAGTCCAGTTCCTGGAATATCCGATCAGTCGCTGGTGCCTGGAGGAGAATAGTCATGAATCTCCTTGGCAACGCAATGAAATGGACGCAGACCGGTCTCATCGAGGTATCACTATCACAAGCTGCTCAAACTAATGCAGAACCTCATATTGTCCATCTCTGCGTTACAGACACGGGTCAAGGAATTTCACAGGACTTTCTTAGAAACTTTGCGTTCTCTGCGTTTGCCCAGGAAGACGCCCTATCAGAGGGTGTTGGGCTTGGACTCAGCGTTGTGAAAAAGCTAGTGACTTTCTTAGGTGGTGATATCAAAATTAAGAGCGAAAGCGGTGTTGGTACCCAGGTCGATGTTTATATCCCCGCACAGCGTCCCCAAAACCATGTCTCCGGCAAGTCACTCGACGATGCTTCCTCACCGCCAGACACTCAAATACACAAGGATACTCTGAAGGCATGCCTCATTGGGTTCAATGGCTGTCCTGACTTGACAGAGACACCCACTGGTATTCTGAGCTCGGATGCGAAACGAATGCTTTCTATTCAGAGCACCCTCGCTGATGTTTTCACGGTACAACTGGGATGGCATATCGTACTGGCAGAGTCCCTTGAGAAGGGGGAGGGTGACATCGCCGTCATTGAGAAAGCAAAATTCAACTCTATGTTGAATGACCAATCACCCACGGCTACGAATGCTATCCATAATTTCAAATTCTTCATTGTCTTAGGCAGCACAACATCCTCTCTAGGCGACTCTCTTTCTCCGAATATCATTCTGATGTCACAGCCGTACGTCCAGAGCTCACCATCTTTGCAAATACTTGAGCTAACTTTCGATGCAGATATGGACCTCAGAAGATCCGTGAAACCGCTCAAAGAATCATGGATCTGCACAATTCACAAGCTCGGGTTGGTGGCCCCGAAGCTCCAGTTGCTATCCCGCCGATAATCCATGAAATTCTTCCATCAAAACCAACCCCATCGAACCTACCGGAAACATCGAAAGTTCTTTCACAACAACCTCCAGTTGAATTAGTCTGTCCAGGTTCTCTTATCGGGGGCTTACCGATTCGATCGAATGGCCCAATGAACGATATACATGTCCTCATCGTCGATGACAATGACATTAATCTTAAGGTAAGTTAGCACACTGCAAACTGGGTTACGCGAAAAGTCGTCCTCACTTCCTCGCATATCGGTCCCCTCAATTCATTTCTTGTAATCTGACTTACAACCATGCAATAGATCCTAGCTACGTTCATGCGAAAGCTCGGCTGTAGCTACGACACAGCTTCTAATGGACTGATTGCATTGGAACATGTTGAAAATTCAAGTCGAAGATATGACTTGATATTGATGGGTTAGTCTGGAAGTTTGCCGAACATCCCACATTCAGAGATTACTAACTGTGTGGTTGTCAATTCTAGATTTATCAATGCCTATAATGGACGGACTAGTTTCGACCAGCAAGATCCGACAATACGAAAGAGACTATAGTCTCCAACCCTCCCGCATCATGGCTGTTACAGGCATCGCTTCGGATACCATGCAACAGGCGGCGGTGACCGCAGGTGTCAACGGCTACCTAATCAAACCTCTCTCTCTCCGTAAGCTGAAGGAGCTTATGGAACCCACACTCTAATCCGATACCATCTCCTATGAATCCAGCAGTTCCCTCCGACAACTTTTGGAAGACTGTTTGAAAATTCGCATTCAGCGTTGGCATTTTCGTGATATCATAGCATAAGCCCCAAGAGCAAGAAAACGAACAGCTCTATAAAGCTCATCCTTAACTAACAAAACATACAATCACATCTATAGTTCCACCTCATTAATATTATAAACCAAACGTTGCTGTCCAATCCTGCATATATCCAGGACCAAAGCCCTAGACACCAATATACACACCAAATGCCGTCTCCTTGATCCACGGTCCAGTCTGTTTCTTCGGGCCTGGAATTCTTCGCAGCCTGCGTGTAGATCACATTCGCGCGCAGGCGACAAATCTTTTCGAACTTTACAAACCCTTCATCCAGAGAGCAATTGGGGTCCTCCAGCACTGCGAGGGCAATGACACATCCCTAACAGCTATAGAAACACCCTGTCCGCCATGAAGTGACGCAGCATTTGCCCAATCTCCAATCAAAAGATACTGGCCCTTATGCCAGCATCCACCAAGCCAGAGCCTATAAATAGAGTGAAACGTGGCAACATCACCCCACTAACCGTAAGCTTTCTCAAGAATCTTCAGGATAGAGTCCTTAAACCGCTCAATTCCGACCTTGTGAGTCTTTTGCTGCCCATTACGACTGCCCCAAGAGCCCGATAAAGCAAGCCCCGCGAGGACCGTGACTTCATCCTTATTCGCTGCAAATTTCCATGGTTAGAAGGGATTCACTTTAACCAATCCTTTCCCCAGCTCAGCCCACGTACTCCCAATTTCCAATCTTACACCATCCTAACTGACAAATATAGTGTCAGCTGCATCCCACCATACACACAGCCTCGGAGATCGTCATACACACTCTATCAAACATTCATACGGCGTTAGACATGATTCCGACTGCGCCGCCGAGAGTCGTCAGCTCGGTGTGCTGCTCATCATTACGCAGGTGAGATTGTTGTCGTTGCAGCGCCGTTGTAAAACCGGCTAGGCTAGTGCTGATCAAACGTATTGGTGCCGGTGCGGCGGTCTATTAGCGGGGTTTGTTTTTTTGGGTCTTGGCAGTCATCTTCATAATGCATGTACCAATTTATCTGCTTATTTGTCTCATTACAACTCGGCATACGCTAATGTGCGTGGATGGATATGGAGTATGTGATGGTTCGGGCTGTGCTTACTACCTTGCGAGGTTCGGACGTTGTGGTTGGTTTGGTGTAACATTGGAGATCGGGAAGATATTTCTTCTTAGAATCGGGATTTGGGATTCGGACAAGTATTTGAGTTTATTCATTTTCTGATGGTGTTGGAAGGGGAAGGGATATATATATATTGGGCATATACTTTCCAGTTCAGGTACCCTGCGGATACTTACTCAATTCGGTAAATATCGCCGCCGAGCGTCGGAGGCAAATATCCTTGACCACAACGGACTATACAACAACAAGATATAATAAGGGATTTGTCTCTATAGGTGAGGATATGCAAGAAATCCAACTTAAATCGAAGTACATGAAAATATCACACTTAACATGCGAAGATAAGACTAAAACAGAGCCAAATGTAAACAATCTACTTGATGTAAGTTATAGCACATATCACTATCACAGCCACTATAATTGGCCGCCAAATCCTCAGGTGGAGACGGTTCGTATGTATTTGGAATTGTACGGATATCACATACATAAAGATTGTCTTTCATAGGGGTCAAGTTTGCCATGGTTGCATTCTATAGGTTGTTTAAGGAGGAATTGCGTAACGGATAATAGCAGGGTCATAGCGCGCGATTCCAAATTCCTCCAGGAAGCACTGACATATGTACACAAACAGGCCCCCCCTGAGTAGGAATCTTGTTAGTCAACATCCCTTTGGAAATACCGATAAGAAAAAGCAGTATACCACCAATAAACACCGCGAGCCGGAGAGGATATATGGCGCGATGCTGGAAAGATACGAACGCCAAAATGAGAAAAACCAAAAAACAACAAGAAACGGACAACAGGTATGTACGGTCCAAAGACAGACAAATGACAATTTTAAGAAGTAGGAATTAGGAATCGAAAATGGGGCCAAAAGCCGGGGTGCCTCGACATTCAAGCTCATAGACGACTCGCGCTGTCAGCACAGGGTTACTGATCACGCACACCGCTTCTGCTTTGAACTGCTTGACCTGCTGCAAGATTATGGGCACCATATCCATACGCCCATACTTGTTGGTGTCTAGGATGATGGGTGCTGAATCCATCTTGTGGACCAGATGCATCACCCCGTCACCGTAGGTCTTTTGCGGCGCACGAGTTTGCCAAAGCACACGAAGTGCGGGTCGGTTATCATCACCGAGGAAGGATAGACAGGGTCCGATGCCCGATCCAGTAGTGACAACTACCACCCTCTGGAAAACGCGCATGGCATATGCGAAGCCATAGATCAACACACCGCGCTTCCAGAGATGGGTAGGCGGGTTCTGGATTGTTTCTGCAGTCCAGTCACCAGCTTTGGACACCAAGGTAGAGAAGCTTGGGTTGCCATGGACACCTGCGGGGGCGGGGTCTGGGAAAGTGGCAAAACCATGCCAGTCACGCAGCGGGTGCTTTGCTAATTGAATGCCCTTTCCAAAAGTGGTAACAGCATGGTCGAAATGAAGGCGGGTGGCGTGGGTCGAGAGTGGCTCGGCCCGCACCGCGACCTTACGAAGGAATAGCCAAGGCTGGATAATGGCCGCAACCGTGAACATCAGGAACCAGAACGCTGGCAGTTCGACGAGGAATGTGCCAAGTGGTTGGCCCATGGACTGGCTCGCGCCCCGTGAGAATACGAGCAACAGGGCAACAAATAAAGCGACGACAAGCCATCCCGAAAAACGGTGGGTGAGTTCGAAATAATCATGCCGTTTCATCCGGAAGGCGGGGTGGGCCACCACGATTATCGCCAACAACAGGACCAAGATGACATAAGCTAGCGCAACTGGTGCTGCTGAGATTCCAATTTTTGGACCATCCGCTGATGGTCTCCAATATTGGTGAGACAACACACCGACGAATCCCATGTACCAGACGAGGGAAGCAACTCCACAGCCGCTATGAACACCACCATAGTGGTAGACCTTTGCGGCGATCCGACGGAGAAAAAGCGGCGCTGACCGCGGCATTGAGCATACTACCACGAAGATAGCATTGACCACCAGTGGCTGGCGGGCCAGACCGCAAGCAAGCAAATTGGCCGCTGTGGCATTGACCAGGGCCAACAGTTTTTGTTCCGTGCTCATGACATACACAAAGACCGCAACGTTAGCGCAGAAGACTAGCGTGAAAAGACGCCGGTATAGTGTGAGAATGGCATATCGGGTGGATGCAAACACCTTGGGTTTGCGCTGGGTGCTCTGTTGCGTCTGTGCTTCCACATCAACCTCCTTTGAGAAGTCGAGATGAACAGATTCGGTTTCCTTGGAGTAGGATTCTTCATTGATTTTGTCTCCATTGGTAAGAGTAGCCTCGCTCACAGTCGGTGTGTGCCGAACGACCACCTTTGGAGGCATAGTGATGGGGCTTTTCTCTGACATAACTATGATGGGTTCTTAGGCTTCATATAAAAGTTCAAAAGATGACCGGATTGAATGAGCTAATCAAGCCAGGGATTCCTTGAGATTGGAAGACTTGGAAGAAATAGTTGACAACCCAACCAGGGCGAGTCTTCCATTTTTGAAGTGAAGCATGTTCACCAACTTTTTTTTTTTGTTTTTTTGTTTTTCTTTCTTCTCTTCCACCAAAACTCCACCAAGATCAGCCTCACATCCCCCCTTCTGCATGGCTCCTGCCTTCGCATCCTTCTTACCCAAATCGAGTTTCGTCTTCCCCTTTTGGGCGTCACCGGGCATCACCGTGAATGGTGACGCCCTTCCCCCATATTTCCGGTTCTATTCGCTCAATTTGGTTCTCTTTTTTTTCCTTTAAGTTTTGACTCTGAAAATCAGGAATGCATTGCATATGATCCTATTATTTGTTCATTATTTTTTGTCCCATTATTCATTTGTCGTTCCCCTCTCAGGTGTATGATGTATGATACTATCGCTTCGGAGCCGAGACTTCACACTATTGCAAGTCTCTTGCCAATCAGAAATCAGAGAACCATCCTACTTCCTTGCTTTCAGCTGCTTTCGATTCTTCAGATACACCTTGGGGAAGTGTCTTGACGCAAGCCCGACCCACGCTACAGCCCATCAAAAACTTTGTCTGATCCTCTATTTCGAAGGGGAGTGTGACCTCCTTTCGGGGATGAACCGGAAAGGGAGATCAAAGAATGCACTGAAGGTGTGATGCAATCTAATTAACATCGATATCTCCACAATTAACCAACCAAGGACCCAGTCAAGGCCAGATGTACTGAGTCACTATCACAGGCCAAGTGCAACCTAACCGGGGGTCTACTGGACTAGCCCTGATGGGATGCAAGCGCCGGATATGATGGGCCAGTGCACCTGATCATACGGTCAAGAAAGCCTTCAATAAAACAGCCGATCTGCAGCCTAGGGATGGCGTTTGACTGAGCACAACTCCCTTCCACCGGATGCACCCTCGAGGCGCTATCAACAATGCCAATGTGGATCGTGCCATGAGTTAATGCAATAAGCCGCCGGATGATAGAGCAGTTCATGTTTGTTGGGATTTTTTTTTTTTTGCTTTTTTTCCCGACTTTTGTCTTTCAACGCGTGGTCGATCATCAAGATGCAGCTGAGGATGTTCGCGCTATGTCCAATTCCCGCCCCTCTCTTATCTCACTAGGTGAAGTTCTCCGCTAATCCCCGCCCACCGCCGAGGTACTGGCAACCATGCACGGGTGCAGTACATCACCTGGGAAGTGGAGCATGGCTTCATTAGCCGATCTTTCGTTAGTCGATCTAGATCTGGATCCGGGAGGGGAAGTCGCTCTAAGATTCACACTGCATGACTCCACAGGGGAGAATGAATGAGCAGATGAGTCTCCACTGAATATCAGCTGCAGGTTTTGGGCATCTACTGGGGGTATTGGGCCCCATAACGGTCATAATAACCAGTGGAAGTAGAAGGAAATTCTATCCCTTCATGACAGAGACGTCAGAGATAGATGACAGGAGCGGGGGGAGAGGTCCATGTCTCCGATGTGGCAGGGGTAAAATTAGCCCATATCGGCGGAACACGGGATGTCACACCCCTGCCTAAGGCTCGTGGGAGGTACCCTGAAGAAAATGACATTTCAATTCACATTTTTGGATTTTTTTTTTCTCTCAAGAGGAGATGTGAGTTCATTGGATTAAAGTTTGGAGTATATCTCACGATCCGGTCGATCTTGTTACTCATTTTCTAAAGTATATCTTAAGCAAGGCAAAAAGAGAAACGGGGAGCTGTCACGGGGACATGGAAAGGGTGATCTAATGTGGCTCAGCTCTTCAAGGGCTAGTGAATTTAGAGCAAGCAGATTGGTTGAATTTATTAATCGATTTATTGGATTTTTGAAACCCGCCACAATGGATGGCGCTA
This sequence comes from Penicillium sclerotigenum, assembly GCA_928213465.1. Classification (NCBI taxonomy): domain Eukaryota; kingdom Fungi; phylum Ascomycota; class Eurotiomycetes; order Eurotiales; family Aspergillaceae; genus Penicillium; species Penicillium sclerotigenum. The sequence goes on along the minus strand of CAKMRK010000023.1, from coordinate 11,121 downwards.
AGAGCATTTAGTGAACATGTTTGGTGGAGACATGGAGAGCTCCATACTCATTTCTATGACATCGTCTCTATTTTATTTATTTTTTTTTTGCCCTTACTGTTGAAGATTAAGTTTAGCCTTCAGCTCCTTGTATTTATATTTATATATATATAATTATTTATCATTAATGATTCTATTGTATCTATTGCATAGAGTTGTATAGGATTTCACCTTACAGTTCTACACCAATCCAGAACTAGTGGCATTACATAAGCACATGTATTCCAAATCCTGGAACAGGTGGAACAAACCCCGGAAGATGTCGAAGGTCAAAATCAAATCAAAGGGAAAAATGAAATAGAAATATACATTTACCTATATAAACCCCCCCCCGGGGAACTTCGGTGTTACATTATTTCATACTTTGGACTCAAACTTATATATTATTGCCTTTCCTTTCTTCTATATCTCTAAAATCATAATGGGCTGGGACACATCTATGTCTTCCAACAATATGCTCTCCCAGGAGGTCTACTCCGACTTGCTGAGTTTCACATTCGATGGCCCAAAGCCTTACAACCAAAATCAACCGCTGTTTATTGATGCAGAGGATCCTTCTCGATCATTTACAGGTGTTCAATTCCGACAACTAGTTCGGACTTTGATCGCTGGTTTGAAAGCCCATAATGTCCAATCAGGAGATTGTGTATTGCTACACTTGGGAAATAGCGTGAGTGGGAAAAAAAAAGAGAAACCCCCTAAAAAGAGAATCATTCAGATCAGAAATCCCAATATTGGACAGAAGATTCTCGGAAAATAAAGAGCCTCACTGACTCGGCCTGTCATATGCAACAGATACTATATCCCGCACTCTTCTTCGGCATAATTGGCGCCGGCGGTGTTTATATGGGATCAAATCCCCGAAGCCACCCCCAAGAACTCGATCACATCATCAGTCTCGCCGAACCCAAACTCATCCTTACAACTCGCGATGCCCTCCCCACTGTCCTCGACGTCTCTGCAGCCCGTGGCATCCACCCAGCACAGGTCTGCCTCGTCGACGAGCAAGCCATCGACCACTGCGCACAGCTATTCCTATGGTATGAACTAGGATATCCATCGGCAGGACAATTCTACGCCATGAATGGCGATGCGTGTCACAACAATTTCGTGAATTTACTCTGCTACGGGGAAAGCGACTGGCTGAAATTCGCCGATCCTGTTGTCGCACAAGCTACGCCTGCTGCCATGTACCCAACCAGCGGTACAGGCGGACTTCCCAAAGCAGCAATCCTGTCCCACTATGCGCTTGTCTCACAGCACCGCACCATTTACTACGAAGTGCCGCATCCAGTCAGTCGACTCATCTCGCTGCCTATGTTCCATCTCTTTGGCGCACTCTGGACGCATCTGTTCCCTGTTCGCTATGGACACCCACTGTTCGTCTTGCCGCGCTTCGAGGTCAATGAGTTCTTGGCTGCTGTCCACAAGTACCAGATCTCAGAGACTTACCTCGTCCCCGCAATCATCCACTCTATCAACCAGTCAGCCGTACCCATTGGTGATATGTTGTCATCGTTGCGCTATGTGGGTGTTGCGGGCGCTCCTATCGATGGTCACTCCATGCAGCAGTTCCGCAGCCATATCAACCCTATGGGATACGCTTGCCAGATCTGGGGAATGACCGAGGTCGGTGTGACATTCCAGACTCGCTGGGGCCAGCAGGGTGACCCTGGAAGTATTGGCACCATTATTCCCGGGTACGAGGCCCGCTTGGTGGAGCAGGATGGCAAAATCGTGCAGGGCGATTGCTGCTCGGGCGAATTGTACGTCCGTGGACCCGGTCTGCTCAGTGCATACAAAGGCCGCACAGACGCATTAGAGCCACATGGATGGTTCCGAACAGGAGATGTGGCGTATGTCAACCAGGGACAATATTACATTGTCGGCCGGACAAAGGAGCTGATCAAAGTACGAGGGTAAGTTCATTGTCGAGCTCCATTTTCCTCATCAGCTCAACGAAAATGCTAATAATTCTGCAGATGGCAAGTAGCCCCCGCTGAAGTCGAAGGCATCCTCCTCCAACACCCCGGAATTCTTGATGCCGCCGTCATCGGTGTGAACAAGGATGGTGTGGGCGAGGTCCCACGCGCCTTCATCGTGCGCTCTCGCGACCCATCTATGCGCCGTCTAACCGGCGAGCAGGTTTACAACTATGCATACCAGCAATTGGCTAAATACAAAGCTCTTGATGGAGGTGTCGTGTTCGTGGAAGAGATCCCCCGCACTGCAAGTGGAAAGATCCAGCGCTTCAAACTATCGCAGATGAACTCCTACCGTGAGATGGTGGCGTCTCTGCTATCCCGATTCGACGGTGAAGGTTCCGCTGCAGCCACCGCGGCTCGGCGTGGACTACCCGCTGCGGCTGAGATGTCGCATGTCGCTCTCATCCCTGAAGGACGGGTAGCAGTCTGAAATAAGAAAGCGGGGCAGGGTATCTTTGCACTATATACGGCGCATATGAGTTGTATCCCACTCATTCAGCGGTGAAGTGGTGCGGTGAGTGAGACAGGGGAAGGCGTTTGGGTTAGTAGACGGCGTTGTCGGACATTTTGGATTTTCGCATTTATTTTTGTTTTCCTTTTTCGGGTGGCTATCATATCTTTATTTTTATGACGTAGATTTCAATATTCTCACGATGGTTTCCAAATCAAATTACAATTACTTTGTTATTATTCATTCGCATCGGCGTTCCCTAGATATCATCAGTTTCTCTACTACTACCAGTACTACTCTCTAATAGTACTTGCTAATAGTGCTTCCTAATAGTACTTCCTAATAGTACTTCCTATTGTATTTAGAACATTACAAATAACACCAAAATCCACATTCACAGACATCCATCGAGTATACATATCCAGTAATCAAAAGTACCACAGCCTAGACCCTTCTACTGGTTGCCAACCTCCGAAGCCACGAATCTGCAACATGCAGTGAGACTCTAGAACATCCCACACCGCACTTCCAAAGTCCCACTTCCCTGTCCCAGCCCAAGGCCTCGGTTCTTGATCTCGGATCTCGGCTTGCATCCGCAAGTCCCGCTGCACAGAAGAAATGTGATGTATATAACACGGACGAAAATGCGGACACTCAATTAATATATTAATCCATATTTTCTAGCCCCACGCTAATCCAGTTCGCGCCATGCACATGCGAGGTCCCAAATGGTACAAAGTACGTGGGGTGGGGGGGGGGCCCTGGGTCGCACGGAATTCGAATCCGAGACCGATCTTGGGAAAATCCCACGATGAAGTGCATCCGCGCCAATACTTATGCAAGCCGTCCCACGGGGTTCCACCCGTGTTCCCGTTCCCAAGGTTCCCTGCAAGGGGGCTTTCCTTGGTACGCGAGCGGGGATCGACGGAGCTAAATAGGTTAATTATTGATGACCCCGATTAGGTTGCATTAACCGCCTTGGATTGGGGAGCTGGGGGTTTTGTTTAGAGTTCACGAATTAATTATATAGAATACTATACTATCCGATTCAAGGTATGGAGCTATAGCGGGTCCCCAATGCTCCAATTGTCTAGACTCTTGCTCTTTCTGGTGTGTTTGTTTGGCCTCGACTACATTTGCTCTTGACGGATCGGACGGAGAGGTTTCCGCGGGCCGGCCGCCCTGGTCGGCTTCAGTCTGTTTGGCAACGTTCGGGATGTTTATTACATCGGCCCGATGGGAGTTCACCACGTCAGGTCTTGCACGTCAGGTTTGACCACGTCTACGGGCATTGCATGTTTGGGGCCTGTTGTCCTTGCTTTTCTCGGGCGTTATACCTTGCCCTTCTTTGGGTAGGAGAAATATCTAAATCGTACCTTGCATGGGGCGAAAACAAGGATTATTCGTGGGACCTGACCCCGGGCGAAACTGATACATATGACTCAGAATGCCATGTCATCGGGAATAGAAATGCAGAAATGTGTCAAGTTAACTCATGTAAATATATATTTTCCGAATCACGAGGCCAGTCCAGTTACCTCTGCAGAATAATTACAATATTTTCTTTTTTTTTTAGTTGGGTGGAAGTGCATTTGTTGAGCTTGACGTGTGCGCTGGGAAAAGCTCGGCCCTAATATCTACGACATGTCAAATCCACGTCCTCAACATTGTCTATGGAATACGTCTAGAACAAAGTACTGGGGAAATTCAAATTTCAAGCAGAAATAAAAAAAAAATGGGCGGAATTCCTGCCTATGCATCTAGAACATGCGAAAAGAACAATCCCATTCAAGATAACCCTACAAGTTCCTCAATTGGTCCTCGGGCATAACTAGTAAGTTCTAGTGGTATAGTTATAGAACTCCGAATCCCTTCTGTAGGATCCAAGTTAAGCACATGAACAACAAAAACGAAGTTTCGCTCTCGCTCCTGGGCCAAGCCACTAGAATACGAGATGATACCTATCTCGAGAAAGGTTTGTCGTTGGCCTGGATGTGCCTCCACAAAAAGACTCCACTGTCTGTCATGGCTGTCCTAGTCGGTGAGGAAGGATCTGATGAAGATGAACGCCAAGGCCAGAGGACTGCCAGTGCGACGAGGGGGTGCAGGGATGATGACCATTAGGCGGAGCTACGTACACTGAAAGTAGAGTCGATGACTTCCTGTCTCGGGGTGATCGCATTAGTAGGTGAGTAGTAAAAAAGGGGAACACAGTGGCGCTCATGCATTTGGATTTTGGTGGGAAGATTTGTAGGGGATTGTCTTGGTCTCCGAATGGGCTGGCAAATTGACTACTCATTCCACATCGATTGATATTTTGGATAAGGGGCTTTATTGATTTTACTTCCATTGTACTATGTTGCTCTGTCATCGCTGTTTTGGTATCTGCGTTAGACGAGATTCATGTTTTAAAAATAGGATCAACAATAGTCGGCCGCTTATGCGACCTCTATTCCTGACGGCTGAAGACTTCAATAATCTATCTATTTGAACCAACATGGTATTAGGGATATTATATATAGGAACCCTCCAATGTCCTTTTTGATGTCTTGTTAGACAAAAAGCATAGATTGTACAGACAAGTTTTATATATATATAACCTTTGTATCTTTATACATGGGTTGGTATTCTACCAACCAGGAAAAATGACTTTCATCTCCGATCCTCGTCAGAATAATTAATTAGAATTCCTCCCCAATGCAACATATCCTTCACAGCCATTCATTCTGAATGGTAGATGCATACTTTCAATCCTAGCTTCAAATAATACCATACCCCATCCACCAAACCCCCCAAACCAAAGGCCCCAATGCTCCAAGTACAGCCGCCCCAAATGACAACTCAAGAATACACCAAATCCAAATAGTACCAACAGCAGGAGCCTTTTTCATAATCGCATAATACGGCTCTCCATTCGTGATAGCGATAAGATGCGCGCCCAAGACCGCAGATAGAGGAAGAAAGACCAAAGTCTTCAGCGTAGGCGGGAAAAGTAGCCGTCGTAGGAATGAAAAGGTCAATTTGTCGTTTGTAAATGGGAACAAGGAAAGAGGAGCAGGCTCTGCAGTTGCATTCTTTGAACCGCGCCTTTTAAAGGAGATGATATGACCGTGTGCTAGGTGGACGAATAGAGTGAGGAGAGGGAACGCAGTTGTCACGGATTCTTTGAAGAGTTGGGGCAAGTCGATTCTTTCCGCGTATTGGTGGGCTGCGAGGTAGCCCAGGGTGAGGTGGAGGGTTGTAAGAGGCAGGGAAAGGAGGATTGTGTCGAGGAACGGTGGGAGGGGTTTGTCAATTTCGGACTCAGAGTCGGATTCCTTGACGGTGTTGCCTTTTGTACCCTTTTGACTGTTTTTCGTCTTCTTTTGGGACGTATTCGAGAGATGGCTGCTGATGTCGCCGTCGGTGTCGACCAGTTTCCCAGACGCGTCGACCGTCACGAATCGCGTTCCCCCTGACTGTGTCGGTATGCCCTGTGCTTCTACTGAAGCTGGAATTGCTCCCCCCTTTTGATGCAGGCCGCTTTGTCGCTCTGCAATGATGTCATATAGTGTGCGCTCGACGGTTGCTTTGTTTTTTGTCGGATCATTGCGTTGGGGATGGGCCATGGCGATTTCCGGTTCGTCTTTTTGAGAGGAGCCAGCTGCTGCGCGGCGCTGTTTGCGATTCCTTGGGGTTTCCATCTTGCTGGGACTTGGTGTGGAAGGATTATGAATGGCGGGGAAAAGAATGGCGGGAAAAAAAGGGTTAACAAACACTGACGTGGAGCAGTGAGGTCGAGAGCTCGGCGATAAGCCCTATCAACCGGGGTTAAGGTGATCGCCAGTTGGCTCCCAGCTCTACATCTTCATTTATGTTTAGATCTATACTCTTATTTCTCGGGATTGGGATAGTAATATGAAAGCAAACTTTTGTAAATTGATTATCTCTGGTAGTTCTCTGCAACCTTCGCACCCAGTAAATACACTAACCACCCATTTAACCAGCCTGGTACAAAGCTGGGCCGGCAACCACATGCGGGTTAATCAAGCTCAGATTGAACGGGCTCACATATGGATCACTGTCTGTGATAGCAATAAAAATAGTACCATTGAAAGCTGGGTTACCTTGATACGTTTCCAAGTTGGGCTGGGTAGTATATCCTCGAATGCTATCAGTGGTATTGTTGCTGTAGGTACTGTTGGCCCCATTGGTGCTATTGGTGGTATTGTTGATGCTGGTGCCGTTATTACCGCTAACAACGTGCAGAGGGGTGTAGGAAATGTTCAGTTGCGACACCCAAAGCACATACTGTGCACTACCAGCTTTCGTCTCTGTTGTGGTGATGTAACTGTTGTTGGGACCAATCTTCTTCCCAGGAAGATCCCACTGCAACAGAACCCGACGACCCGGAGCTGTGAGAGGTATTGGGCGGATCTTGCTAACAGAGGCGCCACAGCTTTTAGCTGAAGTAGACGAGTTGAATCGTCCGGAGCCTTTTGGTGACTTGGGGATGCTGACACCTGGGCCGACAGTATTGTTGATTCCGGTGGTCTCATTGAAAATGAACCCTGCAGTCTGATTGAATCGGGAAGTCTGGTTGAGCCTTGAAATCTGATCGCCAGTTGTGGTAAAATTGTATGCAGTGGAATTGGACACAGTAGAATTGTACCCATTGAAACCGTACGCAGTAGGATCATATCCAGTGGAATCGTACCCAGTAAAATTGTGCCCATTTGTTCGGTTATTCCCTGAGGACAAATTGCGAGCAGTCCCCGAAATCCACGGATCGGGCTGGTTGACCACCATCAGCGTTGGGAAATTCTGCCAAATCAAGCGAGTCTGGTTTTCAGGACAAGAGCTGATGAAAGGTGCCAGCAGTGTCCAAGCCCAGGACTGCGGTATGCCAACTTCAAACCACTCAACCATCGGAAAGAGGCCCTCGAACTGACGGAAGACCAGTTGCTGTCGTGCTTCGGTCGTGACGGACTGGGTCAAAAGAGTGGCTGCCTCGCGCGAGTCAAGATGAGCCAAAAATCCATACACACCAGCTTCCCCCCAGCGAGTGAGTTTCTGACAGAAGTCGACAAACTCCTTGACGTTCGTGTAAGGGTAGATATAGTTGCACTGCTGTGGGGCATGGGCCCCAAGAATGTTGCTGAGCATAGTGGCATGGCCTATCTCTTGCTGAGCCATGAATGCAATCAACTCGCGGTCTGCAGCAGTCATGCCGGCGGCTCGGAAGGCTGAATTGTTGAAACGGCGGAGTCCATCTTGAAAGAGGTCGAGCTCAATCCATTCCTGATATAGAGCTAGGGCCTGTAGATCGCGGGTTAGTCTCTAGGTCCAAACGGTCTTTCAATTTGGTGCGGATGCATACTAAAGACTCGTAGTCGAAATCGCTCTTCGTGTTATAGATGGGCGTGCTCCCATTGGTCCCGACTCCACCTGCCGGGACATATGGAGCAGGCTCGGAATGATGAAGCTTTCCATCGCCGGGATATGTTGTTGCGGTGGCTGCAACGCCTCCGCGAGAGATGCCCGTTCCAATTGAAGAAGCTGTCAGCGCACCTGTGGTAGTCGGAGTTCCAGTGAAAGGTGTATGTGGCCTGGAGCTATTGTAACTTCGAAGAGGCGGCGCCGAGGCAGATGCATTTGCATGTGGCGGTGATGGTTCTAGGATGATCGTTGCACCATTTTGCGGGTTCTTTGGAAAAGCAGCCGCGAAAGGCAGGGAGCTCACTAGGCTCAGCAGAATGATATTCTTCCAGATCATCTCTGCTCAAGATCGAAATTTCTTCAATTCAAGACAGAAGAATGTTTGTTATCGCTGGTCATCACAGCATTGGGTTAGCTGTGTTGTTCTATAGCTGCCGGATAGATACGGACCTTGCGTGGAGTACATATAGTACTCAGCCAATATCAGCATATAAATGATCACCAGTCTAGGCAAACCAAAGCCAGGATCCTTGTTTTTGAGGTATGAAAATCGCACAATGGTGAAGATGCCATCTTACTAAAATCTGGGTAACTTTGAACGGGGATGAATTCCGAATGGTGAAATTGCCACATGGTAATGTTAAGGTTCTTTGGTGTAATTTTAATGGCAATTGATTCTCCTCAGAAGGGGCGTTTCTTGTACCCTTGGCTAGTCAAGTAATTGCAAGACAATGCAGTTTGCTCTTAGAGAACAACCCCGGGATCCTTCGGCAACAGATGACGTCGAAGTAGGCTTCCCCTGTAAACATTCCATGGACCTGAATAGACTAAATGTACAGAGTGAGACATCAGTGGGGGTGGAAATCGAATCCGTCCGGATGATGCCGGATAGCTTTTGAAAGAACAATGGGAAAGGCCATAATAAACATAGTTACACCATCAGCATAACAAATATATAAGAATGAAAAATAGTATGCAGTTCTACAAAGCGGTAGAAAATCGAATTGCTCTGTCGACAGAATCTATGGAGAGGCAATCCTTTCCATATAGATAGTCTCAAAGCCGCAATATTAGAGTACACAATGCTAGAGCAGTTCATCAACCCTAACTCTATAAGCACCAGACTTCACTGCGACCGCCAACCACCTTCGCCCGAAAAGTAACCATAGGTGTTACAATGAGGCACATTGGCAGTGATCCTCACACCATTAGACCAAACGATCTCCATAGTAGAGCCCATAATAGTTGCAGTGAAAGGCTCACAGCTCTGCAGCGACTGGCGGATACTTTCGAGTTCCTTCCAAGGGATATTGACGACTGCAGGGGCCCGTTGAAATGTGGCCGCCGGTTTGCCGCGGGCATTCTTCTCGAATACCCATGGCTCGCCGTTAATCATGAATAAACCAGCCAGAGAATTGCCATTCTGGCTAGTTAGGGATCCCATCCATTGAGGCATGACTGGACGGTCAGTGGTTCATCCTGCAATCTTGGTAGAAATGATACTTACTAGGCTGTTAGAGAACTTCGAGGGCTGTTAGAAGGGGGGAAGTGGGGATGGGAGTTGGGGAGGATTTGCTTCTTCTGTGTGACATTTACATGTCTGTCTTGAAGAAGCAAAGATGAGGATTTGCCGTGTATCCCAGCCGGATTTACCGATATCTTCGTGATACACCTAGGTGTATCCAACCATACCATAAATGAATGTTCGACAATGCCTATAACTATGATTCTTCACCGCTGGTTTTCGTTGTGTTGCAGCGCTTTTGCAGCGCTTTTGCAGCGCTTATGCAGCTCGTCAAAGAGTTGGATTTTATATAACGTATTTCACATGCGAGCTGTGCACACAAGCGAGATGCGCAGTCTGATACAAATAGTCAATGCGCAAATAGTCAATGCGATAAATTACAACTGAACATTTCAACCATACATGTCGATATAAGCTTTTCTTCATGACCTAGTGTATTTTATACAATACCCTATCACTTTCGGGTGTTTCAGGTAATTTAAGAATTTGATGATCGAGATAAAGATATTCACCGGTTTTGAAGATATAATTCTCGATACCATCACGAATCATGCTTTCAAACGATTCAAATTTGGTAAATACTACTAAAAATTCTGATCAATGGCTATGAATCTTTTAAGAAATAAGAATAATAAAGACATTGGTTGTTGAGATATAAGTGTAGTCTACGTCGCATTTTTCTATGTTTCAGCTGCGCAGCCCGCATGGTGAAATCCGTTAGCAATATCTAAAAGTGGCCTAGGATGAAAAACTAGGGCCCTGTAACCGAGTGTAAGAACAAATCACATCCAGTTATTAAATCCCGTGTCCAGAAGTACGAAGTACATCTTACCCTTACCTATACAGAGTCCACGAATCTGACTCGTCACAGACTCCACTTGGTGGAAGTGGATGATCGGCAAGCGTTCCCGCAATTAGTTTCCGCCTTTCAATGGGGCCCGTACGTGTTCACGTGTTCTAGGCTAATCACTCCATTACAGGGCAAGAGAGACATGTATTATCATCGAGCTAATGCATTCTGCTTGAACTGACCCTGTAATCTCATACATTATGGAGATAGAACTGCACTGGGCAGATACTGCAGTCGTTATTACCAGGCTAGAGGGCTTGCATAAGTCTATATAGTCGTCTAGAAGCCTAGAATAAGCTTATTAGTCTATTAGGGATCCCTGAAACTGGGAAATGTTTGTATTAGTCATGTTGTAGTTATATATTACCAAGCACGCCAATAGGTATGGACCCAGGGAAATAGTGGAGCGGATCGCTGGAGTTCTTGTATATTTTTTTTCTTCCAAGAAAGCTATCTACGTAGATTATAAAAAGCCTATCTCAAGTTAACAACCATCTATTTACTTTGTTACCGCGCCAAAAAAAAAAGCTTTAGAGATCCTACATGTGGCTGCAGACGGTTGCCCAGGTGGTTCTGGGCATTTTATGTAAGCATTTGTTGGAGCATGAAGACCGGCATACCGGAGGATTTATTTATCCTCCATGTTTTGTAATTAAAGTTATATAATCAAGGCTCTATATAAATTGTAAGCAGAGCCGATATAGAAATGTAGAGATTTGAACACCATTGATTGGACCCCCCTATTTTACCATACAACTTGATTGACAGTTATAAGCCCGGTTCGCATCCGAGAAAGTATTACTATTTGAGATATAGTATCTAGTCCGTCACTAGAAAGCAGCTTTTCTCCCCT